>JAOTAX010125951.1:0-19934 GCA_025629825.1 Erythroxylum guanchezii | reverse complement strand
TTATGTGCAAAGATTCAATATTTATGTGCGTATATGCTAACATTATGCATGAGCATGAAAATGTATTTTCTTAATCTCTCTTTAAGCTCACATGTACCGAATTTTCAGGTTCTGACCCTTAGTATGAGAACAGGATGTTACAAGTTGGACTGGCCTAAGATGTCTTTGGTGGACTAGTGTTTTAAAAACCAAACCGGACATCGAACCAGTTAAAGAAAATGTTTAAGGTTTAAATGTTCAACTGGTATATAATAAATAAGAAGTAAAAATTATAAGAATAAGAAAAAATATATTATAAAATAAAATCCTTTATTGAAATAAAATACTTTATTGAAATAAAAATGCACTAGTAATACTTATTAATATATAATAAACTAATAATAAATCTAATAATTTAAAGTAAGATTGAATCTAGCATAAAATTTAAAATAATAATAAAAAATAAAAGTTTTGTTTCTATATTATCATTTAAATAATTCATAAAAGTTAAAGTATGTTCAAAGAAAGTTAATAGAAATGATTCTATCTTTATTCTATCTTCTTTTTTAATCTCCATTAATCACACTTCTTTATAGTTTAAATATTATTTTAAACATATTTTAAAGTTATCTTAAGCAAAATTATTTATATATACTAATTAATAGTTTCATTTATTAGACAAATTCATAATAAAAATAATAATTAGTTTTTAACAATAATAATTTTAAAATTTTCAATTAAAGTATAATGAGATAAATAAATAATCTAAAATTTGACAAACATAATTTATTAGTGAGAGTAAATAAATTTAATTTTTTAAAGATAAAACAGTAATTTATTTTTTAGCAATAGTAATTTAAATCAAAAATTTTAATTAAAATATAAAGAAATAAATATAAAATATAAGATATGAAAAATATAATGTATCAGTAGATTGTGTGAGTCAAAGTTAGAAACAACAATTTTTTTTACAATTCTTTCAATTTGCATGAATCATATATTAACAGATTTCAAAACTTTTCAATGACATGCAAAATTGAAGCAGACCCATGAGATTGACAACTGACAAGCTAGTTTTTTCAAGAATGAAGGTGAGCCTACTTGCATCACATATTTTTTATAATATGGCCAATTTTTAAGAAAATTGCTAGGTTTTATCATGAAAATCACCCGATTTATTATTTAATCAACCAATTTTGTCTCATATAGGTTATAACATAAATCGAACAAAAAATCTGGCCGATTCATACATATCTTGGTCTAACCAATCGATTTAATATGGGTTTAAGAACATTGGGTGGAACTAAGGATGAAATGGTGCTCAAATGATAGATCATGAACGAACAGATTAGACCATGAGTACACATTGGTTGGACATGTGCGAATTGACTCAAAACTTAACTAGCTTTTACCTTTCCATGAAGATCATGGATGACGTGACAAATTTAGTGGGATGAATTATCAAAAAAGTGGGATGACGTGGCAAATAATATAGATGAGGTGTCTTGTAAGCTTTTATCACATGTTACTTTAACTTATGAGCGAGATAGTAGTAAGCTATGTAAACCTCCCACTAAAGCAGTGCTTAAAGTGGTTGGAGATGTCAACTACCAGCTAAGTTAGTGATTTAGTAGCCTTAAGACCACTTCTTTTTATTCTTACCCAACAAGTCTCTTGAAGCTTATAAATAGTTCATTTGAGCAAGATTTCGTTTTTTAGAGAAAGTTAGAACTTTGTATCATTTGTAACGTAATATGAAAAGTTGTCAATTTTATTGTAAAGTTGTGTGCATCTTTTTTCTTCTTATTACTTTCTATTTTATCGCGTTAGTTTAGTGAAATTTGTGAATTTATTATCTTTGCAAGAAACACCTTAAATATGAACATTTTAATAAGGTTAAATTAAATTGCGAGAATTCAACGAACGTATTTAAACTTTGGCGTATTTTGTGAACGAACTTAGATTTCGTTTGAATAATATTTGTAACAGTACTCATCCTCAAAATGTGTGGTTATTCGCGCGCAAACCTCCGGTAAAAATCAGGCACGCGCGTCGAATTAAAGTACCTGGGACTTACAAGGCCCCACGTGCTCCTCAGCCAATTGGATGCAGTCCCTAACGGAATCTATAGGTACACAAACAGGCATAACGATAATCGCAGATACTAGAAAGTTAATCAACGAAAGTCGGCGTAAATGAACCCCAAATCCAACGGCTGAAATTAATTTACTATTGTCTCTGTCACAGGCGTAGGTATAAGCTCAAATTACCAATTTAGTTTGGGATGTTTTCTGGGTTTTTTGTTTTGAACCCAACATGGCATCGATGATCCAACTTCTTCGGCCGATAGCACATACCAAATTCCATTGTAATCCTTATCCTCCCAATTCATGCTCTTTTCGCGCACAAACTAGAAGTCTCCACTTCAATTCCTTTTCTTTCCCTTCTGGGACTTTGCAGAGGTTCAATGTGAGAGAGGACACAATCTTGGCCAAGTGTCAGGAAGGCGACTCCCAGGCCAGCTCCGGCGAGAAGAGGACCGACGCCGACAACCAGAAGATCAACAACAATCCTCCGAACAAGCAACGGCGACAAAAGCAAGGGAAGAGCCAATGGTGGTGGTCGAAGCGCCAGAGCTGGAAATGGCAGCCCTTGATTCAGGCGCAAGAAATTGGGGTTTTGCTTTTGCAATTAGGAATTGTTATGTTCGTTATGCGGTTGCTTCGGCCCGGGATTCCCTTACCCGGGTCGGAGCCTAGGCAATCTTCCACTTTAGTTGGTGTTCCTTACAGTGACTTCTTGAGCAAGATTAATACTAATCAGGTCCAGAAAGTTGAGGTCGATGGCGTGCATATTATGTTTAAGCTGAAGAATGATGGGAATCGGAACTTCGAAAGCAGTGAAATGGCGACTAGTCGGTTTCATGAATCGGAGTCGTTGTTAAGGAACATGGCGCCGAGGCCAAGGAGGATTGTGTATACGACTACCCGACCGAGTGATATAAAGACTCCGTACGAGAAGATGCTCGAGAATCAAGTAGAATTTGGGTCTCCGGATAAGCGCTCTGGTGGATTCTTCAACTCGGCTTTGGTGAGTTCAGGTGGTTGTTTTTTTGCTAGTAGATATCGATTTTGGGCTGTATTCAGTATTTTGCTTCTTAGTCTTGAGAAATGTTGCAATCTACGTTTTTCCTAATATTGTGCGATTTCTTGGTTAAATGGTGGTCAAGTATAGTTTTTCAACAAACTGTCGCGTTCAATAGACTAGCATTAATGTGGGAAATTGGAATGATGTAGGACAAATAGAAGAATTATTAACTAGTAACTAAAAGCACAGAATTTGGAAATATGATTGATATTAGGCTGCTGCAATATCAAGTTTCAACGTTGGATTTTGGCTAGGAATGCTGAGATTTTAATGTTTGATTGCTAGAAATTTAGGTTAAGATTTTAGGGTTTAATATGGCTAGAATATAGTTTTGCTGGAATTTAGTAAGGAACACAAGGAATGAAGGTAGGAAATTAGTAATCACTCCTAAGATCTAAGAATCACTCTTAGAAGAAAGCATTACACCTTCTAGTTGAAAACCCAAGTTTGTAGAAAAATTACAGATTGCTTATTATTATTAAAAGACTGAATACAAATATATATAGAGTTTTAGAACTCTTATTCTAGTAAGAAGGCGTTTCTAACAAATTTAAATCCTATTCTAATAAAAAAATTTCAAGTCCTAAATAGCTAGGATAACATTTGTAAAATAGAATAACATATTTAACTTACCACTACTTCTTATCTAATAAGGAATCCTAACATAATCTAAATTTCAGCCCTTATTTTTTGTTGTCAACTCAATTCCCAATCATCATCCCACCAAATTAAGGCTTGTGGTTGATGAATTTTTCCTCTTTTATTTCTTCTATATACCTTTAAGTTCTTTTGTATCATAGAACTAGGTGCGAATTTGGTATCAATCAAATCTTTCTTCTAGCGCTGCAATATAAAATTTGATTTAGTGATTTTGAAAAACTTCATTTTATTATTGTGGATATCAAATTTCATTATATCATATCAGAGAGACCAAATTCCATTCATATTATATTTCTCTTGTGGCCTAGTGCCTATCACATTTAGTACTGGCAATTAGACAACCAACTAGAGCAAGGAAAAAGCTCACAATAAATAGTGAACTGGCTTTTCAGTATTACGAGAGGTAGATAGGTTGAATTGTTTCCAATTTTTCATTTTGCACTTTCTTTTTCTGTTTGTTACAAATGCTTTATTGATGATGATAAAGGAATCTGTGCTGCTGCATTAGAATATCCACATCAATGGCGATAGCAAGGGGTTCTCTTTCATAAGCAACCTTCCAGTTGGGAAGACCAGAACCTTTCATATTGTAAATACTATGAGTAGATTATTTGTGCTAAAGGTTGGAAAGAAATAAAATGTCCTTTAGTAAATTAGGATAAATTCAATCAGGAGTTTGCTAGTTTGATTTTTTTCCACTTTCATCGCAGATAGCTTTCTTCTATGTTGCTGTGCTTGCAGGACTTCTCCACAGGTTTCCTGTTAGCTTTTCTCAGGTGTCAATTATCACATTGCTCTTAAATTACATTAAAGCTAAGCAATGCTGTGAGAATTCTCAGTGGATATATGGTTGTAGTGCAGCATGCAGCAGGGCATATTAGGAACCGTAAATCTGGGGGTTCTGGTGGTTCAAAAGTGTCTGAGCTAGGAGAAGCTATCACTTTTGCCGACGTTGCTGGTGTTGATGAGGCTAAGGAAGAGCTAGAAGAAATAGTGGTATATAGCCCTTTACTGTTTTTCTTGATCCCGATGGTGTGATGATGCCTGAGGGTGTTATGAACCTTTCTTTGAATTTTGGAGCTGATCTTTTTGTTGTTTTTTTACTGCCCAGGAATTTCTTAGGAACCCAGACAGGTATATAAGACTTGGTGCTCGACCTCCTCGAGGTGTTCTCTTGGTGAGTTTATGAATATTTTGCTTTACTGTTTCTCAAAACAATCTGTTTGTGAAATAATGATTCTTTTAGCGGCAACCATGTAGCAGCTTAGATTAGTCACAAGCATGTCTACAACTCGTGCTGCCCTTCTATTGAGAAGGTTTTCAGAGCCACAAATTTCTAATTTGATTTTGTGACAGTGACCTGCTTGTCTTTTGAATTTTAGGCATTGTTGATTTGAGTCTTTGCTTGACCACTGGAAGATAGTCTTAGGTTAATAAATTCTCTTGTGATTGGTTTTGAGCAGTTACTTGTATGCCATCTGACTGGATTTCACTACTGTATTCTAGTATTTCTTGTAAATTATTGTTTGCAGTTGGTAACTGTTATTTTCTTTATCTTACAGGTGGGTCTTCCTGGGACAGGCAAGACACTTCTGGCAAAGGCTGTAGCTGGAGAAGCCGAAGTTCCCTTTATAAGCTGTTCTGCAAGTGAATTTGTGGAGCTTTATGTCGGCATGGGTGCCTCCCGTGTTAGAGATCTCTTTGCACGGGCTAAAAAGGAAGCACCATCAATAATATTTATTGATGAGGTATGATTTTTTTTTGTGTTTATTGGTTTATTGCTTGTCTCTTTGGTTGTTGGCAAAAATATGCATGAAGAGGAGTGCATGGCATCAATTGTATTTTGTACCCTTTTTGCAGATAGATGCTGTGGCAAAAAGCCGTGATGGGAAATTTCGCATTGTCAGTAATGATGAACGGGAGCAAACTTTGAATCAGCTGCTCACTGTTAAGCCTCTTTCCAAAGGATTTGTGATATCTGGATTTTAGTAGGAATTCTAAAGCTTGAATCTTCAAAACTATTTGCAGGAGATGGATGGGTTTGATAGCAACTCTGCTGTTATTGTTCTTGGTGCAACAAATCGCTCAGATGTGTTAGATCCTGCACTTCGCCGACCTGGAAGATTTGATCGTGTAGTTATGGTTTGTATGATAATTAATCATGTTTGACATGTTAAGGTGTGACAAATAAACAAGTTCCAGAAGTCTCAAAGCTTCTTTTCCTTCATCCACCTTAGGTTGAAACCCCTGATAGGAATGGAAGAGAAGCTATTTTAAAAGTCCATGTTTCCAAGAAGGAACTTCCTTTAGGTGAAGGTGTTGACCTCAGTGACATTGCCTCTATGACCACTGGCTTTACAGGGTACTAGTAACTAGTGGTTCTCTTATTTGTCTTTTTCTCATTTCTGTGGGAAACATGATAGGAATGAGCTTTCTATTTTAACAGGGCAGATCTTGCAAATCTAGTAAATGAAGCTGCTTTATTGGCTGGAAGGAAAAACAAAGTTGTAGTTGAGAAAATTGATTTCATTCAGGCGGTTGAGCGGTCAATAGCTGTAAGTCTCTCCCTTTCTTGGTATTTGTTTGAATAAAATCTTCACATGAAATATTTAACTGTGATGGCTATTGAAGATTTTGAATCTCTTTTTGTTAACCCTAAGCCTAGAAAGTCAACTAAAAGATCTCTCAAGTCAACTTGAAAACTATTTATGGATGAATTTTAAAATCTAAAAGAATGTCAGAACAAATACTAAAATTAGCCTATAATTAGAAAGAATCAAAATCTACAAAATATGTTCCATAGGAATTAAAAGTTATCCAATCTCAGAACAAATATTAACAATTAGCCCGTAATTAGAAACAATCAACATCTTGAAAATATGTTCCATAGGTACATTCGATAGCAAAAAGAAACTATAAAAAGTTGGCAATAGATAGCTGATGAGAACTATGACCTCAAGTTGACAGAATTAAATGAGTTAACTAGCTTATTCTTCTGATTGGCATAAAATGAGTCTTCAAATTCTAAGAGTTCAAAAAAGGGACAAAAATGAAAAAAGAGTTGTAGAAACAATATACAGATATTTTGAGTGAACTAAGTGCAGAACTGAATCAAATTCCTTCTATTGTAGGGTATAGAGAAAAAAAATGCCAAGTTGCAAGGAAGTGAGAAAGCTGTTGTTGCACGCCATGAAGCTGGTCATGCAGTGGTTGGTACTGCTGTTGCTAATCTACTTCCTGGACAGCCACGAGTTGAGGTAAAAGCATAACAATGCTTTTACAAAGTGTTTTAAGTTTATTTTGGATGTTTTAATAGAATTTGAATATAAAAGCCACACAGATGGAAGCTATGATGCTCCAAGTGGCTAGCTTATTCTTCTTTCAAGTAGCCAACATAAATGAACTACTTAGTGATTTTGGTTTTGGTTTTAGTTAAAAACTTGTAATGTGCTTATCTTAGTGTCTACTTGGGTTGGAAACAGCCCAATGCATGGAATTTTGAAGGGTCAAGTCCTCCAACTTTTAACTTTTAATTGTACTTCCACAAGATGCATCAACAGTGTATGTAACTGCAAAATATTGAACTATTTTTGACATGGAATTTTGTATTCTTTTCTTCTTTGAAGAAGAAAAACATCAATTTTAAATGTTTTCCTGATAGGGCGGTTGAAAACTGTCTCGGTAAACCATTTTGGAATTGTTAATTATTTATTGCTTTATAGTTCACAAGGAACAAGTTATGGAAGTTTATGTGTGCTTCTCTGACTTTGGTTGTTATGCTTGATGCAATAACCATCACTTCTGTTATTAGACATTAAGGTGCTATAATTATTTGTTATTTTGCCAATGACGTTAAGTTCTACTTGTCATTAGAAATTAAGCATATTACCACGGTCAGGAGGAGCATTGGGGTTTACTTATAGTCCCCCTACAAATGAGGATAGATATTTGCTCTTCATTGATGAATTACGTGGCCGCTTGGTTACACTATTTGGAGGACGAGCAGCAGAAGAAGTTGTTTATTCAGGACGTGTCTCAACAGGTGCATTGGATGATATACGGCGAGCTACTGACATGGCGTACAAGGCTGTAGCTGAATATGGTCTTAATCAGACAATAGGCCCTGTGTCCTTAGCAACCCTATCTGGAGGTGGACTGGACGAGTCTGGAGCTGCTTCATGGGGAAGGGATCAGGTACTGATTCTTCAAACTCAATTCCTTCTTGCTATCAGTGTTATGTAAAGATGATCTGTCATTGGAAAAAATAAAGCTGACCTAAAGTTTCAACATAACAGGGACATCTTGTTGATCTTGTTCAAACAGAAGTGAAAGCATTGCTGCATTCTGCTCTAGATGCGGCACTTTCTGTTGTGCGCGCTAATCCTACTGTTTTGGAGGGGCTTGGTGCCCATCTCGAAGGTAATATTGGATGCTTCATTATTGTTGCTTGGAGCATTACTGGTGCATCTAGAAGTCATCTTCAATCCAGCTTTGCCTTCTTTGGGCTAGTTTTCTTCTAGCAATCCATATGATGTCACTGAAAGGTTCTCTGGATATTATGGTCTCTAGTGTGATAATTAGATCCCAGATCCCTCTCCTAATGTACTTCTTTCTGTCCTAGTATTATTGGGTTGGCCTGTGATTCAATCTACTCTACAAGTGCATATTGTTGTGTATAAAATACCATTCGTATAACTACCATGGCATTCAAGTATTTATTTTATTAATTTGGTGGTGCAGAGAAAGAGAAAGTAGAAGGTGAAGAACTGCAAAAGTGGTTGAAATTGGTGGTTGCTCCAAAAGAGCTCTCAATCTTTGTCAGAGGAAAGCAAGAGTCTCTCTTATCACTGCAAGCAGGCTCGTGATAAATACAGCTTAGTCAGCCCGTGTTTCAGGAAAAGTTTGGAATGAAGCTTATAGCTCTATTCGTGAGTTATACTAGAAGTTTACCAAGGATTTAACTCACTGTTACAGCATTGTATGTTTGGGTGAGGTTAATTTTTGGCTCAGTCTTAACATTAATGGTCCAGAACCTGAAGAAACGAGGAAAGCTGAAATTCACTTCTGTCAGACACTTCTCAAGCCTTATCGCCATCTTGATGTCAGCTCTGATTACACAGGTTCGTTGTTTGAGATCTGTTGTACATTGACTATTATTTCAGTCCAGTTTAAACGAGAGATTGATGGAAATTGTAACAAAATTTTCGGTTTACATATATTATGTGCCATATAGTATTTCAGATAGGTCGGTTCATGACGGTATGGGTTTGACGCACTTGGTTATAGAAATGACTACTTTTTCCAATTTTCCTTTTACCACTAACTTGATTAGGCCATTGGAAAGGAAGACGGAAATGTAATTCAGAATCCTGGAAATCATTATGTTCTTTTTCCTGGAATTATTTGAATTGGGTCAACCGAGGAAAGAATGTTCTCACAAAGGTGACCAATGGGGGGAGTTTGGGACCTCTCAATTTGGACTTCGTCTTTGGAGAAGCTTATGGAAGCCAGAAACTTGATGTTGCAGGTGTATTTACTGGTCTTGGAGAACGAGTGGATTCTACGCCAGTGCTAGAGCCTAATAGGATTTCCCGTTGATATTTAATCTTAGGACACAACAAAAGAAATATCAGTGTTATTTTCAAGGAAAACGAGCGTGGCGTCCGTCCGTCCCACGCCCACCACCTATGTATCATGTTCTTTCATTTTTTGCTTTAGACATTAATCTTCACTTCAAACCTGCAAGTGACATTGGTTTAAAAAAGTGGACCGATCACCAATATGGTAAAAAAAAAAAAGTTTAAGATTTAAAGGTTTAACCAGTATTAAACCGTTATAAAATTAAATGTAATAAATAAAATGTAAAAATTATAAGTAAGTAAAAATAAAATATTTTATTAAAATAAAAAATACGTCAATGTTTATTACTCTATAATAAACTAATAAATAAATATAAGTTTAATATAAAAATTAAAATAACAATTATATTAAAATTTTATTTTTGAAGGAGATTGTGATTTATCGTCAAAAGCTCTAATCTTTCCAACGCAAGTATTCAAGTAAATTATAAATTAGTAATGTATAAAATTATTCTCAATTATAAATTTGTAATACATTATACTTTTAACTTAAATATAATCAAAATAAAATATAAACTAACTATCAGTAGACATTTTTTATTTATTCGTTGTGATAAATTTTTTTTTTATAAATCGCCTTTTTAAGTTCATTATAATCAGGATCAGTGATGATTTTTGTTCTTCAATCAAAAATTAGTATGTTCAGGTTTCCAATCGAACTTAAGCTCTAATTAGAGGAAAGTGACTCTATAAATAAAGTATTTGAGTCTTTGTCTCAGTCACGCGTTCAAAGAATTGAGCTTTTTTTACTTGACTTGTCCCAACTGGGTTTTGAAACATTTAATAATTTTAAAAAGATTGAGTTTTTTAGCTTGATCTTGCCTAATAAGCTTTAAATTATTTAATATTTTTAAAAGGATTGGACTTTTATGTCTAACTTGACTTAATTGAGTTTTATCCTAATTAAGTATAATTGGCTTTAAGTTTAGTTCAAGTTGCCTAAGCTTGACCGGACTTTGGCTACCCGAAATCCAACTAGAGTTAGGCTCAAGCCAAACTTCTCAAGCTTGATTGGGCCTAAGATTATGTTCGAACTTCAAAAAATATTTTCGTATAGATTAAGCTTTACCCAACCTATTGTCATTTCTAAATTTGTATTAGAGAATTGATTTTTTTAGTAGCTCAGTAGCCAGTAGCCATCATGTCTTCTACAACAACCAACACATAGATTACTTGATAATAACAACTTTGTCAATGCTCAAACATCAACACAAAACTATCTTCCCATAATTACTTAACTTAGAAAATCCAATCCTTACACTCTTGAGCTACCAAAAGTTATTCGGTCTTATTGAGGACACATTATCTATCCCCTCTAAAACCATTATCTTACTCAATATTGAAATCAACTCATAGTGAATCTTTTCATAATGATCAATTACTTTTATCATGGATTTTTCTTCAGTAAGCGAAGGAGTTTTTTCATACATGATCGTACCAAACTTAGAAAGCTTTAAGTTTTGTATCTTAGAATTGTCAACTATAACTCAATATTAAATCGCATGAGTTGTAAAGACCTATAAGTGATCCATATGATGGGTATAAGATGCAAACAACGGTATGTACAGCCAGACACAAGTAGCACAGACATCGTGTGACATTAAACAGCTCGACGGTTTGACTAGCCCACAACATTGTTGTAAAGAATCATATGTTTAAGTAGCCTATAAATTTAGTATATTTACTATAAATTATTAGTTCCTAATACAAGTAACTACTACACAACTGTTAAGTGGGTAATGATTCGTCATAGAGATCTTTTCTTTTTCATCCCATTTCAATCAACTTCTTTTGCTTCCCTCTTCATTCCACCTTTCCTAGCATGTTTGAATCCTGCCAACATACTAGTGCATGCAAGTTGGAAATAACTAATGTTGTAACTTTTTATTATCAACTGAAAATTTCAAAGATGACAGTTTCAAGGAATGCCAATTGATACCTTAACAGAGAAAGTCTTAAGGGGGTCTTTGTTTTTCCTGAATTTTCTATTGAATCCCTATCGGCGAGCAGAGTTATTACTTCTTAGTGAGCTCGTGTTAGCTTGACCATCTCCTTAGTTTTTGGATTAATCAGGTAATCAGGCACGTTATGAAGTTAAGGGTGAAGTTGCTCAGAACTTTGTCATGCGTCAATAGATCTGGTCTATATATAATTAAATTCATAGTGTTCAACTTATGGATGAGGTGAATTTAGTCAAAGCGATGCATCTGACAAATAAATGTCAACACCTACATTATGGATTCGATTGGAAATGAGCTTTCAACCTAAAATATGAAATGCGACCATTTGAACAAAAAGATGTGAAAGAACCAAACCTCTCAAAGATTTTGGCTTTGCAATTCTTATGATTTACCAAAAACGAAGTGAGGAGAAGTGAAGAACTGAGATTTCCAAAAAACGAAGTGAACGAAGTGAGGACAAGTGGACAAATCAAAGATGAGATTCTGAGAAGAGAAAGCGTAAAGAGTAAAGTGAGAGTGGTTTTTTGGCTTTTGAAATTATATAGAACAAATCGATTTTGACCAGTTCCTAGATAAACTAACCGGTTCAGGGATAAACCAGATAGTTCATAGATTAACCAGCCAGTTTTTATACAAATAGGTATAAAATAAAACCTAATTAGATAACTAAACAGTTCCTATTATTCCCGATCGAACTGGTCGGTCCAATTTGGTTTTTAAAACATTAATAAAGATTCTCACGACAAATAATAATGAAATTGTTGATAAAAGTACTTCCAGCTATTTTTTAATTATTTCTTTTTTTAGAAATGCAATCTTTAGTTTTTTTATTTCCAACAATTTTGGTATTAAAGCCCCAGCAGTCCTATGAACTTATGAGGATATAGTAAAAAATTTTGTGAATGTTCAACATTTGGTGCAATGGCATCAAATAATTTTTCTCTTCGTATCCATATATTTAATGGAAAAATTTATCACTTATGGGTCATCAAAAAGAAATCTTATTTAAAAGCCTTGAGCTTATGGGAGGTTTTAGTGAGTGATTTTAATCCTACTCCTCTTCTAAAATTTTTTACACTAAATCAAATCGCAAAGCATGATGAAGAAGTGGCAAGGGAACTAAAAGTGCTCTTCTATCTATATTCGGATGGTGCCAGAGGGAGTTTTTACAAGAATACTAGTTTGTAAATCACCTAAAAAAGAATGGGAGAAGCTTAAAGAAGATTTTAAAGGCAAAAATCAATCAAGGTTGATGCAAATTTTAAATCTCAAAATAGAATTTAAGATGCTAAAGATGAAGAAATCTGAAGGTGTCAAGGAATACAAAAGCAAGCTCATGTCCATTGTCATTCAAATCAAATTTCTTGGTAAAGAATTTCCTAGTCAATGAGTAGTAGACAAGTTTCTCGTGACCCTTCCCGAAGGGTCCTAGCTAGAATTTCTTTTCAAACTATAGCTATCACTACAATGGTAGAGTCATAGTTGGTTTTAATCATGCTCAAATATAAATCTCTATTTTATTTACCTCAGATAAGCTCATTTACTACATTGTCAATTATTTAACTGCCCTACCCTATTCACGTATCATTAATTTATGCTACCAACTTGAAGTTTCAAAAGAGTTCTCTCTAGAATGACTTCAAGAAATTTCAATTAGGAACTCAAATTCTTTCGTTACTTTTTGGAAATTTGAACTATATCATAAACTTTGAAGAAGTTGAAGGGAGGAAATTGTCTTTTAAACAAAGATACCAGGAACTTACCTCAAACACAAACCAATTAGTGATTACTGACCTTAATTACATAGCTTAACACTTTACCTAGTTCAACAAGCAAAGTAAGGACTAGTTCTTGAGGAAGAAATTGGATAGGGAAGTGGTGAACAATGAGTGGCTAATTAAGTTTCCTATCAACTTTTCTCAATTTGGGCCTCCACTATGTTCTAACCATTCCAGGATTGAATTTAATGGTATGACTCTCACCAAACTCATTAAACCACCTTTCAAATTTTACAACTTTTTGGTACAATAGAAGGCTTCTAGGAGACTATAGACAAAGCTATAAGAAAAAAGATTTTATGATGTAAAAATTACCAGTTTTTTTTACAAACTTAAAGTTATGAAGGAAGGAATTGAAGCCCTTAAGAAGAGAACTTTCCTAAACACTCAAGCTCAAATCAATGCCAATAAAGAGATTCTTAAGTATTAGTAGGATGAACTTATTAATCCAAATGATGACAGGTTAAAGTTGTAAGAAAGATAGGCTCTAAATTCTTACTCTCAAGCTCTCCTATTCCAAAACTCTTATCTCAAGAAAAAAGCTAGGGTGAATTGGTTTCTCTTAGTTTTCATGGACTATATTTCCACCAAAAACTAGGGAATACAGATTTCTTTTAGTTTTCATGGACTATATCACCAGGTATCTAGAAGTCAAATCCCATGTTATTTTGACAAGACTGTGATGACTCCTTGAAAGTGTATATATTACCTTTTGTAGTTGATCACAAATAATTGGAACTAATTTAATGACAAAAGCCTTCATGAAATTATATTAATAACTTCATATATATATAGAGAGAGAGAGGTTTCTCTTCCCTTACTCATCCAGTCAAATTGGCTGGTCAATGCTAAGAATTGAGAAGTCCTCGATAGGTTCAAGTCAATGTCAAGAAAGCCAAAGGTCATGGGTTTGATAAACTCCATTCGATCCTTTTGGTGTACAAAATAACCCTAGGAGATCAACTCAGATTCCCTTTTCAACCTAACATTTGAAGTTAAAGTGATAGTACTAGTAGAGCTAGTGATCTTGATGATATGAATATAAGAGGTTAAAGCCATGCAAAATAAGGAGAATATGGAAGTTGTGTTAGTTTATGCCCTACAATCAATTGGTTTGGTTTTAGTTTAGTGAAAATTACAATTAAAGACATTTTTTTATCTTGTACATGTTTATAAAATCCATGGGATAATTATACATTGTAAATGAAATTATAATGAGATTATAATTATGAGATTTATATCGTATTTATGTATCATCCCTAAATTGTTCATATTCATTGTTTTGTTAAAACTGAAAATTAATAGAACGTAAAGAGACTAGCACACAATATATTTTTCTATATGAAAGAAGTAGTCAATCTCATAGACTAAAGTATGGAGATACTTAAATAAATGTGTGGGTGCTTATTAGAGAACAAGTTTACTGAACTAACCTGATATGAGAAATCCATTTGAAACATTATTTGTATATCTAGAGAATTCTCATTGTGACGATTGTATAAGTGATTATTTGACTTGAGGTCTCCAAATTTATCTCATATAGGGATTGCTATATTTTGATACTACTTATGACCTATTTAATCATAGGTTGTTTAATTAGTATTAATTAGATATAACATGAAATATATGGAGGTAGTTGTGTAATCAAAATATGATTCATTATCCTAAAGTAATTAGGGAGAATGTTCCATTGTTTTTGATTAGTATTGATTCAAAAAATCCTTGGCCAAGTTGAAATGATACTTTGTAAATAGTTTACAAATTTCATTAATTGAATCAAAAATTAGTAGCGGAGAACTAATATGATTTAACTCAAAATAGAATAGATGTTGATTCTATGATTTATGTCTAAGCAGAACATTATATGATGAAATAATTGAATTATATGAAAAATCATACACAGAAAAGTTAGTCAAAACTACTTTGACATTCCTAAATATTTGGGTGGTTATGACACATTGTTAGACGCCAATCTTGATCTATGGTTATAAATTGTTTAATTGGAGAATTAGAGATAAATTAAAAGGATTTTTAATTTATTTAATTCTAATTATGAATTAGAATTAGAATTTATAATCATTGCTAACATATTTAGGAACCTAATGAGTATCACATATAGAATGGGTTGAAGAGAGTAAAGATATTTTAATCAAGTCGGACTTGATTGTAAAGTTTTAGAAAGTTTATGATTAAATATGAGATATTTAATAAATAAGGATCAATATAAGATATTGGATCTTATTTAGGCATAATTTGTATTTCATTAGAATTATTTGTAATTTTAATTAACATTTAATTAAAATTGGAATTTAATTTCGATTAAATTACTAAAATGTCCAAAGCTTATTATAAATAGAATTAAGCTCTAATGGAGCTAACACTTCTTGCTTAACCCTCTTTGTAAGAGTTACGAAGTTCTCTCAACCTGTTATATACATGCCGTTAGAGGTTAGATACTTGTCTAGTTACAGTGGTTACGATGAATCAGTTTCAAAAACAGTTCATGGGATATGACAAGAAAAGAATCAAGCTTCAGAATAAAGTACGAATTAAGATTCATACATTAATTTATGTGTTAATCATTTCAAGTCTCCCATGTCTTAAGTTCTAATGATACCAAGATCATACAATTTGATTCAGTATTCCAAAAGTTATACTCAATATACTACAGATTGATTACATTTGACATTTTGGCTAGTGCATAATCATGCACTCAAAGTTGTACAACTCATATCTCTCAATTACAATATCCAAAAATTACAACCTTTATACCAATTGAAAGCTAAGAGAATAAGCTACAACTTTTATGAAAAAAAACTTTGTCTGATTCAGTCTACATCAATATAGTTTATTCTATAACAATAGGATATGATTTCTGTCACGGTTAGTGCTATAGCCTAAGTCGAAACTCAATTTCAATCTAAATTTCAAGACCCTTAAGGACAGAATTCAAATTCAATTTATCTTAACACTGGTAGCCAAATGTCTCTAGTTCAATTTAAATCAAGTATCATCTCATTTGGAAATTGACAGATAAAAATATAGCCAAAATACCGAAGCATAATCAGTGAAATCATTCCAGTTTAACAATATTCTAGCACACTCACCATTTTCATCCTAAATTTATCACTTAATCTTTTCCGAATGGCTTTATATGTTCATAAATTTTGGTGGAGATGAAGAACAATGTGTTATGATTCTATTGGTTTAAGTCCCATGTCATTTGGATGTCAGGAGAAGAAGTTATAATAAAAAGAACAAAGGATGTTCAGAATTGCCTCTCTTCGGTAGCTATGAAAGCCACAATTATACATCTCTTCTGCTTTATCGAAACTATAGTTTTTCCCTCTCTTTGATTTTTTTTTTCCAGATTTAAACTCCTTCCTTTTTCAACCAATACATCTATGCATAAATCATCTTTTTTTTTTCTTCCATTTCAATTCAACTTACTCTTAAACAACTCAAAATTCAAGATTAAACACTAACATCAAAAACAACAATTATATTCACGTATTTCATTAGAGTTTCTGCACATTCACTCTTTTTCTGCATTCTTTTTCACACTTTTTGAATCTTTTCTAACCCACTAATTGTCATTGAAATTACTTCTTCCTACCCCACTCATGCATGTATCCATTTCCACACACTAAAACATCATCAACGCAAATCCTTTACAAAACCCATAATATTTTCGGTGGATGGGAAATAACGAAAATAAAGAGAAAGAACATAAGATTTAGATTGAAGTTCTTACTTTGATATCAGAATCCAAAGCCAAATACACAACCAGAAGTAGTTAGCTGATCGGTGATGGATGAATAAAAAGAATTTTGGTGTTGATGTATACGGTGAAGATCAACGGTGAAGAAAATAACAATAGCTACAATAATTTCTTTTTATCATAAACATAACCACGTTTCTTAATCAAACCTCTCCACATATCACCATTACATGTAAGTCATTTGTCATATGTATATGCTGCCACATGTCACACTATAATTGGTCTATTTATCACTTATTTCCATATTTTTTCCTAGGCTAAAATACCCCAAATTTTCGAAAATTTCCTAAAATTTATTAAAAATTCCAAAATAATAATAATACTCTCCAAATAAATTTTCAATACAAATAATCCACGATTCGCATTTTAATCACATTTATAAATCAATTATACTCGAAAAATATCAACGAATGCATGTACAATTATTTTAATGTGTCAACAATAATTATTCACGTGTATGTGTATATTTAATTATACATGAGCATGAAATTCTCTTTCTAATTTCTCATTTACCTCACTTGTACATTATTTTAGCCTTATCATGAATAACAGACTATTAAATATGATGATCTAGGGTATCAATGTATATGTTAAGGTTAATAAGGGATAGAGGTTTTTAAGTTTTATTATTTGAATTATGATTTCCTTAAGGACAAACAAAAGTATAAGTGTGGGGATGTTTGATAAACGATTAATAAACTATGTTTTTTATACCCATATTAAGAGTGTTTTGCATGTTATTTAAGAGTCTTAAGTTATTTTTGGTACTTATTTTATTTCTAGTTTTTTTAAGGTCTGAATTGCCTTTATAGACCAAAAGGAGAAAAATTCAGGTAAAGTTGGGGCAGAAAATAAAAGAATTAAATCTTTTTTGGATATGCACACACGTGTGAAGATGTACATGCCCATGTAAGTAATATATATGGTTGTATAAAGGACCGTGTAAGTGATTGTGAACATGTAAAGCTTTGAAGATGTTTTTTCTACCCTTATGAAGATAAATGGCCATGTAAATTGAATATATGACCTTGTGCCATGCCCTAAAAATGTGTAAATTTATGATTTTATAGTGTTTTTAGGATACTCTGACTCTAATTGCTTCTCCTCTCTACAAATGACTTTTATATTGAAAAATTAGAGAATGGTCACTCATACGACCGTGTATATACCAAAAACCCTAATTTGTAATATAAAATTCAATTACAAAGAGGAGATACAATTAGAGTCAGAGTTAGAGACAAAAGTTAGAGTTGGAGACTTAATTTTGAACCTACGACGACAAAAAATTTGAGATTACTTCAAAGATTCAATAGAGAATAGCCTTCCATCAAAGTCTAAAGGGGATTACGTTTGAGAAAAAGAATAAGTATCTTATGGATTCTTTTTCTTTTTAATTATTCTTCTAAACTTTTGGTGTTTCTTTTGTTTTATATGTTTATAAACTAAGTTTGATTAGTGCCTAGGTAGGATGAGCCCTAAGTTAGGATGGATGTTGTGATTTGATCTTTATTTAAGCAATTTGATTCATTGATTTATTACGATTCAACTATATGTTTTTATTCTTTAACTAATATGTCCGAGATAATAGTCCAATGCTTGACTTTATATGATTAAGATTGATAAATCCTTTTATATGAATAGATCTACCATAATTTGAAAGAGTTATATACGTACCTAAAGATAGGTTGGAAAAAATCATCTGAATTAGGGTTAAACTTAATAATGAAATTCATAAGTCAAGTAAAGTGATCTTGGGAGTTTTAACTAAAAAATGGTTTTAAATAATCAACTAAGGGTTAGTAGTTAGTAGTCTTAAGAAAGATATTAACATAAGATAGGAATTTTCATGGTCCAATGATTAATATTTGAGTACTTAATAAATCTTAGGGAATTCATTACCTAGGTACTAGTTAATTAATATTTATTAATCGTTATGTTATTAACATTTTGGATTATAATTTTGTTGAATTTTAGTTTAATTTAATTTTAAATTAGATCATCATCCTATTTGTCAATTAGATAATAGAAATGAGGTTATTACTAGTACTCGTACTCCTCTTAAAATCGACCTGCACTTGTCAGTGCTAACTATAGCTACATCATACAGTTATTGTTTAATAAACTTAAATACAATATAAAATTTAATTAAACAATAACTTTAAGAAAAGAAAGGCCATCAAAACATGATAACATAACATCTGTGGTTGCATTAAATCTATATGAATACTTTTCTTATAAGTAATAATTTCTAATACAACAAATTAAGACTTTTAGTTGCTAAAAATGATTAAAAAATTTTAAATATTCAAACTTTAATCTTGCAAATGAACATTTCAATCAATAGACTAATTTTGGGCATTAGAAATCAATAAAAATAATCATAAAATAGAAGCATAGAAAATCAATCCATACATGAATAAAAAAACACTCCATATTAAGAACCAATTGTCTCCCAATCTTTAAGGTTCCAAAATGCTTCCACTTCCTGCAACTAAGACAAAGAAAATTAGCAAACTAATTGTAAGGGTGCAAAAGGTCCACTGTGCAAGCGAACTAGTCATCGGAGAGAATACCTAGAGTTGGACTTTCTTTAACACTCGAGGTTTCTCATCCATAACGAGAAACCTACCAAGCGACAACCCAAATTTAGAGGCTGAGGTCAAAATAGCAATGTATTGAATTTCGTACCGTTCCGGCTGGAAACCGGTACCGGAACGGGCTTAAGAATTCCGGGTATAAATTTCGGTCGGTACTGGCCGATTTCGGTCGGTACCGGCCGGTACCGTTAATACCGGAATTTTCGGGACCGTTCCGCAAAAAACAAAAAACGCAAGGACCGATTTGCAAATAAAAAAAATTCAACCCAAAATATATCTAACCTACCCCGACTCTCTCTCACTCTCTCATCGTCTTCTCCTTGCCGACTCTCCCTCTCTCTTCGTCTCTCCCTTCCGCCGTCCGGACTCCGGCGTGTGGCGTCTCCGGCCTG
>JAOTAX010125836.1:0-19976 GCA_025629825.1 Erythroxylum guanchezii | reverse complement strand
TTCTTAACTCGTGACTAAACACCAAAATTTCTCATTCAAGGGTTCTAATCTCTTACGAAAAGTTCGGGGTCCAACATTTTGTGCCTTTCATGCTGAAAGTAAGACTCAATTCAACAAATCCATCTATATTTTGAGAAGTGATAATGCTAAAGAATATGTTTCCCATACTTTTAAGTCTTATGTCTCTCAGTATGGTATTATTCATCAGTCATCATGTATTGTTACTCCTCAACAAATGATATAGTAGAGCAAAAAAATCATCACTTATTAGAAGTTGCTCGGGCACTAATGTTCCATATGTAGGTCCCAAAAGTTTTCTGGGCTGCTGCTGTTTCTACTGCTTGTTTCCTAATCAACCGAATGCCTTCCTCTATTCTTAATAGTCATATTCCATATTCCCTTCTCTTTCCCTCATCTACATTATTCTCTCTTGCTCCTCAAATTTTTGGGTGTACTTATTGAAAATCCGAAATGATGTAGTTTCACAAAACTTGGTTCTGTCGCAGTTGCTTTGAATTGTGTTTATGGTTGCTTAATATAAAGTAACTATATCAGCAATTTATAAATTTTCTAGCACAAATGAAAATAGAAAAATTAAATGTGAAATTAAACAAATCAACACATGAGATTTGGTAATGTAGTTCGGCACACCTTGCCTACGTCTATGGAGCCCTCATCTAGCTTAATCACTTTCACCAAAGAACAACAGTAGTTTTACTCAAGGCATCACAGAGGTAACTCACTCAACCCTTGACACTATCCCTCGTCCTCATAACCCGTGAAAGTAAATCACTCTCAATAACATGACCAACTCGTGCTAACCTTAACAATAGTTGATAATAAAGAATGAAAATAAAATAACTTAAATGATTGAAACAATAAAGGACATAAATAAAAACAACACTTGAGATAAAAAGCAACTCCCCTAAATATGTTGCTTCAACAAAACAACAGGAAGTTGTCCACCAAGAGATCCACCGTGAACCTTCAATATAGTCACTCCCAAAAATAGCAGCACAAATCAATGATGGAATAAGAGTTTCATTACTGAAAATCACACAAAAATACAGTTGCACACACACCAAAAACTTTTGTATGTTTCTCCTCTAAAAGAAAGATTATACAATTGTCCAAAAATAACCAAAGATCCCCCAAAATAATAGCTAACAAGTCATAATGTACTTATTGTTTTCCAATACAAAACAATAACAATATAGCCCTAGAACATTCACGCAACCTAGCAAAAACGCATCTGTAAATCATCAATCATAATCTTCACAAATTCAACTATCTTAGATAATCATTATCACCAAAATAGGCTTCCCAAAAATAGATTAAAAAAATCACAAAAAATCTTTACACTATCTTTATTTAGATATGGTGATTTTATTATAAATAGTAAATCCTATCTTCGCTAGGATTTTATCTTTCATGTAATTTTATGTTCAAAAGTCCCACATAAAGTAGAATACTTGTCATAATGAAATTCCACAAATAACCAAAGGTATCCAATTACAAATAATGCCCACAATATCACAAAACATATCTTAACACTTGCTTTGTTCAAGACATGCGACCTCAGGTCTCAAAACTAGATCCTAAATCTCTTAAGTGTGTCTTTCTGGGATATTCTTGTGAACAAAAAGGATATCATTGTTACTCTCCTTCTTTAGGTCGTTACTTGGTATCTGTTGAAGTGACCTGTCTTTGAGAATACACCTTTCTTTGATTGTCTTGTGTCCTCTTCTTCACACTCTATTGATTTAGGGGACGTTTTTCTCATTTATAATATCAGTGAACAGATAGTTTCTCCTCCCTCTCGACCTATTATTCATCAGGTTTATTCTCAATGTGTGCAGCAGCACCTCCTATTGGCCAGGATACGGACCCAACACATTATGCTTCGTCTCCAAATTCCTTACCATCACTTGATGATAACCTTTACCCTCCTATTGCTCTTTATAAAGGTAAACGCACATGTACTTACCCTATTTCTTCCTTTGTATCTTACCATACTCTATCTCCGTCCTCTAATTCTTTTGTAGCTTCCTTAGATTCTGTTGTTGTTCCAACATCCCTAGTTAAAGCACTGCCTCATGATGGTTAGTAAGCTGCAATGAAAGAAGAGATGATGGCCTTAGACCAGAATCATAGTTAGGATTTTGTGCCTCTTCCTTCATAAAAACGGGAAATTAGCTGTAAGTGGGTATTCACTATTAAAATGAATCCTGATGGTTCTATTGCTCGATTAAAAGCTCGATTGGTTGCTAAAGGATATGCTCAGACATATGGGGTAAATTATTTTGAGACTTTTTCTCCAGCTGCAAAACTTTCTTCTGTCCACCTGTTTATCTCCTTAGCTGTTACTTATAGTTGGGCACTTCACCAACTTAATGTGAAGAATGCATTCTTACATTGGGATTTAAGTGAAGAGGTTTACACGTGGCAACCACTTGGATTTGTTGCTCAGGGGGAGTCAGGGAAAGTGTGCAAATTAAGAAAGTCTCTATATGGCTTGAAGCAATCTTCTCGTGCCTAGTTTGGGAGATTTAGTACTGTAGTGATTGAGTTTGACTTACGAAGAAGTGCATATGATCTCTCATTGTTCTTTGCATCATCTAGTTCTAGCTACATTTTACTGGTTGTCTATGTAGATATAGTGATCACTAGAAGTTATGAAGCTAGGATTACAAGGTTGAAAGCATTCCTTGAGACTCCTTTTCAAACAAAGGATTTAGGATCATTGAAATATTTCATAGGAATTGAAGTTTCTCGTAGTCATAAGGGGATCTATCTATCTAAAAGAAAATATTTCTTAGATTTATTAGATGATGTTAGTTGTATTGAGGCAAAGACATGTGATGCGCCTATGATACCAAATGTGAAGTTAAAAGCTGAAGATAGAGACTTGCCTGAGAATCCTGAAAAGTATATGAAGATTGTAGGATATTGAACTATCTTACTATCATCTCCTAGGACCTCACATTGGGATGAAGTTATTCATATTTTGAGATATCTTAAAGTTGTGCCAAGACGTGGCATCTTATATCAAAATCATGGTCACCACATTATAAAATGTTTCACATATGCTGACTATGTAAGAGATCTTTCAGACTGACATTCTACCACCAGTTATTATGTTTTTGTTGGAAGCAATCTCATTTCTTGGAAGAGTAAGAAACATAGCATTGTATCTCGATCAAATGCAAAATCCAAATATAAGGTTAGGGTGCAAATTACCTATGAACTTATATGGCTACGTCATTTACTTGGTAAGATTGGGTTTGTTCAGTCTAAACCAATGAACTTTTGGTGTGACAACAAAGCAACCATTTATATTGCAAACAATCTTGTTCTTTATGAGAGAACCAAGCATATGGAAGTTGAATGTCACTTTTACTTTGGAAAAACTAGAAGATGGATCAATCTTAACTTCACATGTCAGAATAAAGGGCCAATTAGCTAATGTGTTTACCAAAGCATTACTTAGGAATCGGGTTTATTACATTTGTAACAAACTGGGCATGATCAATATCCATGCTCCAGCTCGAGGGGGAGTGTTACAGAATATAACAGTCGTAAATAGCTGTTAGAAATGGAAACAAATCCATAGGGATTATGCAGTTAATGTTAATAACATAGTTATAAGGATTTTAGTATAATCATAGGAATTACTTTCCTATTCTATTCTTGTATAAATACCTATATAATTCTAATAGAAAACATGAAGAACATTCTTTTCACCTTCTCTACTTTCTTAATATTTAATTATTTATGCTCTTGATGAGGCATGGATATGGCAGGATTGCCATAATTGTATTCTAAATTATTTGATACAGAAACATATGCGTTGATTCTTAAATTACTTTTATGAGGCATATTCTCGAATCTCAAATCCAGACCCAAAGCAAACAAAAAATGACTCCTAAAGCCTTTTTGTACACTCATAGGTGACAATGTTTGAATACAACATCTTTTATCCATTTATCTATGACTTAAAAGCAATAAACCAAATCTAAAGAGACATCAAAAGATGGTATATATTTAGTTGGATATATAATCGAGCTGGTATTCACTTTATTAAAATCATGAATCTATACCAATTCTGAAGCTCTGTTCTGGTCATAACATTGGGGAAAAAAAGTTAGATCACAAAGTTATGACTGATTCATATCAAGAAATCGTCAAAAGTTTAAACCTTCCAACAATTTCAAGAATTGTTACAACTCACTTCTTTAATGTCCCAAATCTTCTGAGGTTTTTAACTTATCAAACCTGCATTGGCATGTAGTTTAACCATTGAATTGGAACTACACTAGAATCCAATTTCATCAGAGGCTATACTGGCCTTATCCACAGTATTCTTTTGGGGGAAAATATTAGAATATCTCTGAAATGAGATTGAAACTTGAACGATACAATCAAATGCATTTATCTTCCCTTGAAAATAATATCCAAAGAGTAGAAACTAAGTATGATAGCTCCAACTTACCAACTTTACTCACCAATCCCATTTGACTAATGGTTAGATACACTCATGACTTTTTCTCAACTCATCTATCTTTTAAAGAAATATTTCTTTATCATTTTATCCTTTGTTTCTAGCAAATCTTTTTTGCAAAAATATAAGCTGAACATATGTATATATTATTCCTTTAATAATCAATAAATAGGTATAAGTATATATAGGAATATAAGGATCTATTTTAGGAAACTAACAGTTGTACATAATATTCTAATTGATCTAATTTAGCTAAATTTTAGGAGGCATTAACATATAGGAAATATCCACCCGGATATTTCCCAACACTCCCCCTTAAGCTAGCTTGTAGATGTCATCCATAGCCAGCTTGGTAACCAGAACACTGAACTGCCTCTTGTGTAACCCTTTTGTAAGAATATCAGCTCCTTTTGTGAGGTCGATATATAAGGAACACATATGATTTCTTTTTTAATCCTCTCTTTAATGAAGTGCTTGTTAACCTTAACAATTTTTGTTCTATCATTAAGCACTAGGTTATGGGTGATTGAAATTACAGCCTTGTTATCACAATACACCTTCATAAGAACTAAAATAGGAATTTGCAGTTCCTTTAGTACCCTTTTTATCTATAAAACCTCACAAATTCCATGTGTCATTGATCGGAACTCAACTTTGACACTACTCCTTACAACAACACTTTGTTTTTTACTTCGCCAAGTTACCAAGTTACCACCAAAAAATGTGTAATAACTTGAAATTGATATTTTATTAGTAGCACTCCCTACCTAATTAGCATCGGTATAGACTTCAACTTAGAGATTGTTTCGCTTACGAAACATTAAACCTCGCCTGGGAGTTCCTTTTAGATACTGTAGTATCCTATACACAACATCCAAATTTTCTTGGCCTGGTGAGTGTATAAATTGACTCACTAAGCTCACGACAAATGGTATATCAAGTTTGATGTGTGACAAATATATTAGTTTCCCAACCAACCGTCAGTATCTCTCCTTATCAACGATATCTTCAGGTTGAGTTGGGCTAAGATTCACACCCGTTTCAATAGGCATATCAGCTACCTTGTAGCCTAGTAATTCGATCTCATTCATCATATCTAGTATATATTTCCTTTGATTCACAAATGTAGTTTCTTTTGATCTAGCAAACTCCTTCCTGAGGAAGTATTTGAGGGGTCCAAGGTCTTTAATTTCAAATTATTTAGCTAATCTCTTTTTCAACTCAACTATTTGGAATACATCATCTTCAGTTAGAATGATATCATCCATGTAAACAACAAGGATAAATAGTTTACCTGCCTTGGACGACTTATAGAACAATGTATGATCAGCTTGACTCTGACAATAGCCATAGCTCTTCACAGTGGTTCCAAATCTATCAAACTAGGAGACTATTTTAGGCCATACAATGACTTTTTTAGCTTGTACACCTTATTCCTCCTATAGGTATCTGTTAAGTTGTCATTTTGCACTTATTTTATATATAAATCTCTCTCTCGTGTTGAAATTATTATTCAAAATTGATGGATTTGCCTCTTAATTGTTTTTAGATCATTTTCAACACTTGGGAGATGAAATTGAATCAAAAAGAGACAAGGAAAGTAAAGATAAGTCAAAATTCTAGACGAACATAAAATTCATTGACTAAGCATGAGCACGTGCAAGGGTGGAATCCATCTGCAGAATCTGTTTTCAAATCCAAATTTGATTCACTTGAGATTTTCATAATCTTGGAAGATCAGATTGCTGGAGATTTGCAACCTGAATACATGGGAGTTGTGATTTGCTAAAGATCATGGAAAAAGAAGGGATCGAAAAGTATAAAAGGAAAGGAATGGCTACTATTCACGTTAGCCAAGAGTGTTAGAATAGTTTTAGAATTTCGGCAGATTTTTCCATTTGTTTAGTTTACGTTTCTACATTATTTTTCTAAGTATTTTTGGATTTTCTAGAAAGACCAGGGATGGAGACTTTGTGTTTTGTTATTTCTTTGATTTTCATTTTCATTATAAGTAGCTAAATCATTTTTCTTGGTTGAGGGAAACCACGTTATCATCTATTATGTGTGAGATGTTTCAATAAAGTTTGTTTTGTTGATGAACATTGAGTATCTTCGGAATTACTTTTTATAATTGGATTGGTTGATCTCTAGGTGCGCAACTAGGAATTGATTCGTTTAATGGCTAGATTAATAAAATATGACGTTCAGTTTTGTTAATCCCAAGTGACAATTAGGATTACCTTCTTTACGTTAGAGTTGGGAATTCTAAGGAGAAACTCATCTTGATTAAATGCATGTTGTACATATGTTATCTTGTTCATTGGTTTCTTGGTTCTTAAGGCTATTACTTAATTGAACTTACGATCGTATCTAAGTTGTTGATTAATAAGAACACTTAGAATACATGTTTCTATTCATTTACACTTAAGAGAAAACATCCCGCAATGAATGTTTATTGATGAACTGAATTTTATATCAATGATCCATTTTAGTGTGATAACATCGATGACCCGAAACCAAGGTTTTTCTATTAAATTTTCAGATCCAATTACTTTAGCTAATTTTCGATTTTGTCTTTCTTTTCTAAATTGCTGTGAATTTAAGCCAAACCCCCTCCCCCCTTTTACTTTGTTTTAGTTTTGAACTCATAAACTCTTTACCGTTAAAATTTCCCGTGGGAACGATACCCACTTTCCACTACTACATTAATTTGTATTAACGGAAGTTGGTTTCTTTTTTAATTTTGTTACAGGCGACACCAGTACCAAATTTTGGTGCGGGAATTTCTCAACAGTATATGTATGTTACACGAGTAGACAAAACAACTCAATTGTTATTTGATTCAGAGATCGAGAAGATAACCAAAAGGCTATGGAAACAGATGAAACAATAGCAATAAACACAGAAAATAGAATGGATGGTAGCAAACCACACCCTTTGTGAACTAACCACGCCCACGGATGCTTAACAACCCCAGTGCATTAACTTTCCAAAGTTAGGTGATAATAATAATACTTTTGAATTAAAATCTGGGTTGATTCATTTATTACCTATTTTCAAGGGATTACCGGGAGAAGATCCATATAAACATTTGAAGGAATTTGATATGGTTTGCATGGGAATAAAGCCAACGAATATAATGGAAGAGTAGATTAAGCTGAGAGCCTTTCCATTTTCCCTCAAAGACGATGCTCAAGATTAGTTGGACTATTCAGTCGGAGAAAATGTGCAAACATGGGCTGAAATGAAGAGGCTTTTCTTTGAGAAATATTTTCCAGCATTAAGAGCAGCCAACATCCAGAAAGAAATATGTGGAATTCGACAACATACAGGAGAAATACTCTACAAATATTAGGAAAGATTCATGAAACTTTGTGCTAGTTGTCCACACCACCAAATAACCGAGCAGCTATTGATTCAACACTTCTACGAAGGTCTTTTGCTCACGGATAAGAGTATGATTGACGCTGCAAGCGATGGCTCATTAGTTGACAAAACACTGACAGCCGCAAGAGAGTTGATAGTGAATATGGCTTCCAATACCCAACAATTCAAGGTACGTACTGGGCATGGATGAAAAGGCGTGAATAAGGTGAATGTGACCATATTGGAGAAAAGATTGGATGACCTTACATCATTGGTGTGACAAATTACGGTTACAAAGAAAGAAGAGGCAGAGGTATGTGGGATATGTTCAATGTTAGGACATTTCACTGATACATAGTTTTGCAGGCGGAAAATGCAGAACATATGAATGCTGTGGGAGGTTTTGCTGGACCGAATCAAAGGAAATATGACCCATTTTCCAACATCTACAATTCGGCTTAGCACGATCACCCGAATTTGCGTTATGGAAATCCTCAAGGGCAACAAGCAACCATGAATTTCCAGAAGTATAGACAACTGTATATGCCTCGGCAAAATCAAAATACAACATCCAATTTAGAAGGTAAGACTTCCTTGGAAGATATAGTTCAATCTTTGGCCACTAATACTTTAACGTTTCAGCAGAATACTGAATCAAGTATCCGAAATATTGAAAATCAAATGAGCCAAATGGAAATTGTCATAAATAGATTGGAAGCACGAACTTCTGGAAATTTTCCAGCACAATCGGAGATTAATCCCAAACAATGTGCGAAGGCTATCACGTTGTAGAGTAGTAAGGAATTGTAGGAACCACTTTTGAAAATTTCTAGAAGAAAGGTAGAAGAAGAAATAATGCAAAAGGCACCTACACAACCAAAAAAAATGCAAACTAACCTACAGAATATGGTGGTTCTACCCCCTTTTTCAAGTCAATTTGTCAAAACAAAGAAGGAAGAGCAAGAGAAGGAAATTTGGGAGACTTTTCGAAATGTGCAGGTAAATATTCCCCTCCTTGACGAGATTAAATAGATTCCAAGGTATGTTAAACTCCTTAAGGAACTTTGCACTTAAAAGAGGAAATTAAAATTTGATGAGAAAGTGTAATTGGGGGAGAACATTTCAGCGATTTTGCAAAAGAAAACGCTTCCACCCAAATGTCAAGACCCAGGTATGTTTACAATCCTATGTCAAATTGGTGATTTGCAGATTGAAAGAGCTATATTAGATTTAGGTGCGTCTATAAATGCCATGCCATATAATGTTTATAAATCTTTAAACGTTGGACCTCTTAGAAACTAATGTAGTGATTCAATTAGTAGATCGCTCAAATGCTTATCCAAAGGGTGTGTTAGAAGACATTTTGGTTCAAGTAGGAAATATGCTTTTTGCAGCTAATTTTTATATTTTGCATATGGGCAATGATGATACATCTTCTTCCACTCTGATTTTATTTGGAAGGCCGTTCTTGAAAACCACTAGAACGAATTGATGCTCATGATGGATCTTTAACTATGGAATTTGATGGTGAATTAATCAAGTTCAATCTATACAATGCCATGAAGATTCCGGATATGAATAACCCATTGTGAAAACTACTAGAACGAATTGATGTTCATGACGGATCTTTAACTATGGAATTTAATGGTGAATTAATTAAGTTCAATCTATACAATGCCATGAAGATTCCGGATGATGAATAACCCATTGTTTCTGTGGATTTTATTGACACATCGGTGCAGGAAAATTCGATTTTGAAGGACAAAGATGAGCTTGAAATAATCTTGGAAGTGGAAAATACATCAAGGTGGCAAGGAAGCAATGAATCGTTATTGTCTAGTGATCAAATGGAGATGTTAATATGCAAAAAGGAGGACACCGAATTAGTGAAGAAGTAGCTGCTATGGGTGGAGCTTTCCAGAAACAATACCAGATTGTTGCCGTCAATTATTCAGCCACCAAAGTTAGAATTAAAGAGCTTGCCTAGCCATTTGAAAGCTTCCACCCAAATGTCAAGACCCAGGTATGTTTACTATCCCATATCAAATTGGTGATTTGCGGATTGAAAGAGCTATATTAGATTTAGGTGCGTACATAAATGTCATGCCATATGATGTTTATAAATCTTTAAATATTGGACCTCTTAAAGAAACTAATGTAGTGATTCAATTAGCAGATCGTTCAAATGCTTATCCGAAGGGTGTGTTAGAAGACATTTTAGTTCAAGTAGGGAATATGCTTTTTGCGGCTGATTTTTATATTTTGCATATAGGCACTGATGATACATCTTCTTCCACTCCGATTTTATTCGGAAGGTAGTTCTTCAAAACTGCTAGAACAAAATTTGATGTTCATGATGGATATTTAACTATAGAATTTGATGGTGAATTAATTAAGTTCAACCTATACAATGCCATGAAGATTACGGACGATGAACAACCCATTATTTTTGCGGATTTTATTGACACATGGGTGCAGAAAAATTCGATTTTGGAGGACAAAGATGAGCTTGAAATAATCTTCGAAGTGGAAAATACTTCAAGGTGGCAAGGAAGCAATGAATCGTTATTGTCCAGTGATCAAATGGAGATGTTAATGTGCAAAAAGGAGGACACCGAATCAGTGAAGAAGCAGCTGCTATGGGTGGAGCTTTCCAGAAACAATACTAGATTGTTACCGTCAATTACTCAGCCACCAAAGTTGGAATTAAAGAGCTTGCCTAGCCATTTGAAAGATTCTACCCAAATGTCAACACCCAGGTATGTTTACTATCCCATGTCAAATTAGTGATTTGCGGATTGAAAGAGCTATATTAGATTTAGGTGCGTCCATAAATATCATGCCATATGATGTTTAAAAATATTTAAATGTTGAACCTCTTAAAGAAACTAATGTAGTGATTTAATTAACGGATCGCACAAATGCTTATCCGAAGTGTGTGTTAGAAGACATTTTGGTTCAAGTAGGGATTATGCTTTTTACAGCTGATTTTTATATTTTGCATATACGCACTGATGATACATCTTCTTCCACTCCGATTTTATTCGGAAGGTCGTTCTTGAAAACTACTAGAACGAAAATTGATGTTCATGATGGATCTTTAACTTTGGAATTTGATGGTGAATTAATTAAGTTTAATCTATACAATGCCATGAAGATTCTAGATGATGAACAACCCATTGTTTCTGTGGATTTTATTGACACACGGGTGCAGGAAAATTCGATTTTGGAGGACAAAGATGAGCATGAAATAATCTTGGAAGTGGAAAATACATCAAGTTGGCAAGGAAGCAATGAATCGTTATTATCCAGTGATCAAATGGAGACGTTAATGTGCAAAAAGGAGGACACCGAATCAGTGAAGAAGCAACTGCTATGGGTGGAGCTTTCTAGAAACAATATCAGATTGTTGCCGTGAATTACTCAGCCACCAAAGTGGGAATTAAAGATCTTGCCTAGCCATTTGAAAGCTTTTACCCAAATGTCAAGACCCAGGTATGTTTACTATCCCATGTCAAATTGGTGATTTGCGGATTGAAAGAGCTATATTAGATTTAGGTGCGTCCATAAATGTCATGCCATATGATGTTTATAAATCTTTAAATGTTGGACCTCTTAAAGAAACTAATGTAGTGATTCAATTAGCCGATCGCACAAATGCTTATCCGAAGGGTGTGTTAGAAGCCATTTTGGTTCAAGTAGGGAATATGCTTTTTGCGGCTGATTTTTATATTTTGCATATGGGCACTGATGATACATCTTCTTCTGCTCTGATTTTATTCGGAAGGTCGTTCTTGAAAACTACTAGAAAGAAAATTGATGTTAATGATGGATCTTTAACTATGGAATTTGATGGTGAATTAATTAAATTTAATCTATAAAATGCCATGAAGATTCCGGATGATGAACAACCCACTGTTTCTGTGGATTTTATTGACACATGGGTACGGGAAATTTTGATTTTGGAGGACAAAGATGAGCATGAAATAATCTTGGAAGTGGTACATCAAGGTGGCAAGGAAGCAATTAATCGTTATTGTCTAGTGATCAAATGGAGACGTTAATGTGCAAAAAGGAGGACACCGAATCAGTGAAGAAGCAGCTACCATAGGTGGAGCTTTCCAGAAACAATACCAGATTGTTGTCGTCAATTATTCAGCCACCAAAGTTGGAATTAAAGAGCTTGCCTAGCCATTTGAAAGCTTCCACCCAAATGTCAAGACTCAGGTAAGTTTACTATCCCATGCCAAATTAGTTATTTGCGGATTGAAAGAGCTATATTAGATTTAGGTACGTCCATAAATGTCATGCCATATGATGTTTATTAATCTTTAAATGTTGAACCTCCTAAAGAAACTAATGTAGTGATTCAATTAGCAGATCGCTCAAATGCTTATCCGAAGGGTGTGTTAGAAGCCATTTTGGTTTAAGTAGTGATTATGCTTTTTGCGGTTGATTTTTATATTTTGCATATGGGCACTGATGATACATCTTCTTGGCCGTTCTTGAAAACTACTAGAACGAAAATTGATGTTCATGATGGATCTTTAACTATGGAATTTGATGGTGAATTAATTAAGTTCAATCTATACAATGCCATGAAGATTCTGGATGATGAACAACCCATTGTTTCTGTGGATTTTATTGACAAATGGGTGGAGGAAAATTCGATTTTGGAGGACAAAGATGAGCTTGAAATAACCTTGGAAGTGGTACATCAAGGTGGCAAGGAAGCAATGAATCGTTATTGTCTAGTGATCAAATTGAGATGTTAATGTGCAAAAAGGAGGACTCTGAATTAGTGAAGAAGTAGATGCTATGGGTGGAGCTTTCCAGAAACAATACCAGATTGTTGCCGTCAATTATTCAGCCACCAAAGTTGGAATTAAAGAGCTTGCCTAGCCATTTGAAAGCTTCCACCCAAATGTCAAGACTCAGGTATGTTTACTATCCCATGTCAAATTGGTGATTTGTGGATCGAAAGAGTTATATTAGATTTAGGTGCGTCCATAAATGCCATGCCATATGATGTTTATAAATCTTTAAATGTTGGACCTCTTAAACAAACTAATGTAGTGGTTCAATTAGCGAATCGCTCAAATGCTTATTCACAGGGTGTGTTAGAAGACATTTTGGTTCAAGTAGGGAATATACTTTTTATGGCTGATTTTTATATTTTGCATATGGGCACTGATAATACATCTTCTTCCACTCCGATTTTATTCGAAAGGTCGTTCTTGAAAACTACTAGAACAAAAATTGATGTTCATGATGGATCTTTAACTATGGAATTTGATGGTGAATTAATTAAGTTCAATCTATACAATGCTATGAAGATTTCGAATGATGAACAACCCATTGTTTTTGTGGATTTTATTGACACATGGGTTCAGGAAAATTCAATTTTTAAGGAGAAAGATGAGCATGAAATAATCTTGGAAGTGGAAAATACATCAAGGCGGCAAGGAAGCAATGAATCGTTTTTGTCCAGTGATCAAATGGAGACGTTAATATGAAAAAAGAAGGACACCGAATCAGTGAAGAAGCAGCTGCTATGGGTGGAGCTTTCTAGAATCAATACCAGATTATTGCCTTCAATTATTCAGCCACCAATGTTGGAATTAAAGAGCTTGCCTAGCCATTTGAAGTACATCTTTTTAGGTGAGCATGATACATTGCCTCTTATAATTTCTAATCAACTCACGATTTTGTAGGAAACTCAGCTAACTCACGTGTTAAGGGAACACAAGGAAGCTTTCGATTGGACAGTGACTGATTTGAAGGGTATTAGTGCCATTATTTGCCTGCACCGAATTTTGATGGAAGCTGAAGTGAAGGAGGTAAGGCAACCCCAATGTCGTATAAATCTACCCATGTTGGAAGTGGTGAAGAAAGAAGTTTTGAAGCTTCTTGACGCTGGCATTATTTATCTAATTTCGGATAGCAATTGGGTAAGTCTGGTCCAAGTAGGTCCGAAGAAAACTGGGGTAACTGTGGTTGAAAATAGCGATGGTGAGTTAATAACAACTCATGTTCAAAATGGTTGGAGAGTCTGCATAGATTATAGGAAGCTTAATTCAGTTACTAGAAAAGGTCATTTTTCGCTTCCTTTTATTGATCAAATGCTTGAAAGACTTGCAAGTAAATCTCACTATTGTTGTTTAGATGGCTATTCAGGATACCACCAGATTTTGGTAGCACCCAAGGATCAAGAGAAAACAACCTTCAAATATGCATTCTGCACCTTTTCTTGCCGAAGAATGCCATTTGGATTATGTAATACACCCGTGATATTTCAAAGGTGTATGGTAAGTATTTTCTCTAATCTTGTGAAAAATTGCATGGAAATTTTTATGGATGATTTCACGGTCTATGGAGAGTCTTTTGAAACATGCATTGTTAACCTTGAAAACGTGCTTAAACGTTGCATTGAAACTAATTTAGTTTTAAATTATGAAAGTGTCATTTCATGATTGATTAAGGCATAATCTTGGGTCATACTGTCTCTTCTAAGGGAATTGAAGTCGATAGGGCTAAGATGGATGTTATTCAATCTTTATCTTACCCCACGACCATATGGAAAATTTGTTCTTTTCTTGGTCACACAGGATTTTATCGGCAATTTATCAAGGACTTCTCCAAACTTACGCAACCCATGTGTAGACTACTCCAAAAAGATGTGAAGTTTGATTTGACGAGCCATGCAAAAGTGCGTTTGATGAACTCAAGGAACGACTCACTACGGCTCCGATTATTCAGCCACCAAAATGGGACATGCCATTCGAGCATTGATGTACGATGCTTCGAATTATGCAATTGGCATCTTGTTGGGTCAAAAAGTGGACAAGGTACCTCATGTTATTTATTATACGTCCATGACACTTAATGATGCCCAAAAAAATTATTCTACGACGGAGAAGGAGTTTTAAGCGGTAGTCTTTGGAATGGAAAAGTTTCAGTCATACCTGTTGGGAACAAAGGTGATCATCTATTTAGACCATACAGCTCTGAAATATTTGGTGAATAAGAAAGAAGCCAAGCCAAGATTGATTCGATGGATTTTTCTTCTTCAAGAATTCAATTTGGAAATCCACGACAAGAAAGGAGCTGAAAATTTGGTGGCCGATCACCTAAGCCGGATCACTCCGAGTACCGCATCTGATGTTCTTCATGACAAATTTCCGGATGAGAGTCTCTTCGCAATTCAACAGGTAATTCCATGGTATGCAGACATAGTAAACTTTTTGGTGTCTAAGTATTTACCTAGTGATTTATCTAGAGATGAAAGAGATAAAATTAAGCGAGAGGCTAAATATTACATTTGGGATGAACCTTATCTTTGAAAATTTTGTTCTGATCAGATTGTTAGGAGATGTGTTACAAATGATAAAATTCCTTCCATTTTACATTTTTGTCATTCATCTGTGTGTGGGGAACATTTTGGTCTTAAAAGAACTGATCAAAAAATTCTTGAATGTGGACTATTTTGTCCTAAGTTGTTTTATGACTCTTACATATTTTGCAAGTTTTGCGATCGTTGTCAAAGATTAGGTAACTTGGTATCGAGAAATCAAATGCCACTCACGAATATCCTGGTATGTAAGATTTTTTTATGTGTGGGGAATAGACTTTATAGTTCATTTTCCTTCTTCCTTTGGTAAGAACTACATTTTGTTAGCTGTGGATTATGTTTCGAAATGAGTTGAAGCTAAGGCTACTTTATCTGACGATGCTAAAACTATTATATATTTTGTTAAATCTAACATTTTTGTCAGGTTCAAAATGCCTCGAGCTATCATTAGTGATCGAGGAACCCATTTTTGCAACAAGATTTTTTAAGCTTTGATGAAGAGATGTGGTATTACCCATCGAGTTTCCACAGCATATCATCTGCAAACAAGTGGACAAGCTGACGTGTCCAACATGGAGATCAAATCTATACTGGAAAAAGTGGTGAATCCGAATAGAAAGGATTGGAGCTTACGATTGGCCGATGCTTTGTGGGTGTATCGAATTGCATACAAAACTCCGATAGGCATGTCGTCTTACAGGTTAGTTTTTGGTAAGCCTTGTCTTTTACCTGTGAAAATAGAACATAGAGCTTATTGGGCTGTGAAGTAGTTGAAGATGGATCAGGTAGAAGTTAGTCACAATAGGAAATTGCAATTGCAAGAATTAAAGGAGATTCGTAATGAAGCGTATGAAAATACAAAAATCTATAAGGAAAAAACTAAAGCTTTTCATGATAAAATGATTTTTAGGAAACAATTTTCAATCGGGCAAAAAGTTCTTCTTTATCATTTGAAGCTTAAGTTATTTCTAGGAATTACGATCTCGTTGGCTTGGACCATTTATTGTTACTAACGTTTTTTCTCATGGTGCGGTAGAAATTCAAAGTTTAGATACCTTTAAGGTATTTAAAGTTAACGGATACCGCTTGAAGCCATATTATGAGAACTGTTCGGTTGAGCGAGTGGAAGAAATAGAGTTGGTATCCCCAACCTATTTCTAATCAGGTAAGTAAAGAAATATGTCCAGCTAAAGACTTTAAAGAAATGCATTCGAGGAAACCCGTCAAATTTTCAGATTTGTTTATGCTTTTTATTTTTCAACAGTTTTTATTTTCATTTTTATTAGGTTTATTTCATTTTAGTTAGGAATTTAATTTAGCATTCTCAATTCTGCAATTTTAATTTTTTTATCTTTTAATAAGAATAAAAAATGAAAAATTCATTCTTTCCTACCGCCCCTATCTTTTCCCTCTTCTTCTTTCACTTAGTTTCTCTCACCACTATTCTTCACTGCAGATTTCACAAATCACTACCTATATCGTGCACACTACAACAACCATTCCACACAACACCCATCTTTTAATTTGTCATTCACCGAAAACCCACCCAGCCCTAACTTGCGATTTTGCTGGTATCGTATTTCTTCTTTTGCAATTGCAAGTCTACGTTTTCACGGAGTTAAAACAATGCCAAGGAGAAAAAGTGAATCACAAAGGTTGGCCACCCCAATAATGTCTTTTGTGGATCTGTCCTCACCACCGCAACCCATTTCACCCACGACGGCAGCAACCATGTAGCTAGCACCACTAAACCCAGCTACAACCCCAAGGCCGTCTACACGCAATAGAACAAGGAGAGGAAAAGAAGTCAAAAATCGAAGTTAATGGAACAGACAAAGTGTTGGATTCACATCTTTTAGGCTTCCGGAAGATACAAAATGTTTCCAGAAACTTAGTCACAGGAAAATCTACCCTTGTAAGTCTATTCTTTCCGATACGCTTGAAGCATTGCAAGTCTATGATTCTTTACGCAAATGATGGGTCCTATTTGTTGGAGTGCATTTGCTAGAATAGCTTGTCTTGCTTTTGTTGAATTGACAAGGGAATTCTATAGTACATTTTAATTTAATTCTCATGAAAAATTCGATGTGTTTATGGAAGGAATTGTAGAATTTCAGTTGATGGGGAAAGAATTTGCTTTATCAGTGGCTAAATTTAATGTGGCTATGGGAATTGTGTCAGCTGTTGAAATTAAAAATGAACTGTTTATCAATTCTAAATGTGACTATCATGAGGACTTCAATGCATCAGAATTGTGGAGTCAGTGGTTTGTTGATCTTAATCCTTACAATGCCAATATTATAAGAGTTCACTTTTTAGAAATCATGTTTTTAAAATCATACATCGACTCTTGGCATACAATTTTTCGGGTCATAAGGATGCTGCAGGGACATTGCCTAAAGTAGAATTTTATTTTCTGTGGTGTATGGATAGGCATATTCCTGTTAATTTGGGTTTCTAGTTTTTAACACAATTTCAATCTGTCTTATATAAGAAATCTAAACCTTTGATTCTCGGTTCTTATATCACGCAATTGGCCATTAATTTGGAATTGTTGGATCTTGATAATAATGACATGAACATGGCTTGTGGCATAGAACCGTTGGATTTAGATTGTTTCAACAGGATGGAAATTGTGGATCTTAGCCGTGGTCACATAACTTTTACAAATCCAGGCCCAACTCCTCTTTCCACTACAAGGCCAACCACACCAAGTCAGGTTCCCACAACTGAACCACATAGCCACCAACCGTCCCAAGCTAATTTGGAGGATCGCATTAGTCACCTTGAATATAGAATGCACCGAATGGAGCACAACTTGATGGCTTATTGGGAGTATGAAGGCTTCCAACCTCCATATCCGCCAACACCATGAATTTGGCATTTTCAAATAGAGAAGCTTTCTTTTCCCTTTTCCTTTATATTTATGCTTCTTTGATTTTATGTCTTAACATTAAGGGCAATGTTGGTCTAGGTGTGGGGGAAGGAATTGATTATATGTGTGTGACCTTGTTTTCAGTTTTTGTGTGTGATTCTTTTGGTTCTTGCATGTTTGTTATGCATGTTAAGCCATGAAGCTTTGTCATATTTGTTTGGATGAGATTGAGTGTGTGCATGAAATTAAATTGGGCTAAGTGAGTCTTAAGTGAATCGTATTGGTTGATTACAACAACTGATCTTGTAAACTTAGTCAAAATTTTGACATTTGAATGATGAGGTAATTTGTGGAATTAGGGTGAATTCTTGAATTAAACATGTGAGCGAATTTGAGCTTTAAATGACAACATCTTTATATCATTCTATTTCTTTGTATTATGTGATGCTCCTCTAGTCATGTTTGCCTTCAGAACTTGCACTGAACCAGATTGAATTTGTTTAATTATATGGGATATAGAAATAATTAAGGCCTTCCTTGTTTTTAAACCCTTTAGCTTAAAAATGACTCACCTAATTACTTTCCCTCTACAAACATTTTTTAGCCTTTAACCTTGTTTTTCAATCAATCACCTTACATTGAAACCCAAAAACCCCATTAGCTTTACCCTATCACAAGTTGAATGATGCATTGAGTAATTTGGGACTTTTGTTCTGTATTGTATTCTGAGATATTTTTATAAGTACTTCTACTCATGTGTTTATTAAATTATGTTGCTAGTAATTTCTCTTGTTTTTATTGCTCTTCCTTATTCTTAGCCAAGTAAAAAAGAAAAGAAAAGGGAAAAAGAAACAAAAAAGAAAGAAGTAAGAAAAGAAAAAGAAAAAGAATAAAGTATAGTAGCATTAGTTAGTATAAGTAGTTGTGGCCCTTTGTTTCATGTGCTTATCTCATAATTTTAATTTGAGTGTCTATTTTACTTGGTACTTTGTGAATGCTTGTGATTATCCCTTTGCCATTTTACCCTACCTTTGAACCTAGCCTTATAATCCTTAATAAAGTCCTTATGATCTATTAGCTCATGTAATCCACATAAATGATAACTGGTGAATTTGCAAGCCTATGGTAGTGCAATATGTTAGAGAGAGATTTGAGAGAAACACTTTGAACTTAAATACTTGAGCGTAAGAGAGAAATCTGTGAGAAGAATTCCCTTTGGTTTCATACTTGCCTTTTGAACAAAGATGTCTTATTTTGACTTTGTTTATTTGTATCGGTGAAAAGTGATTATGATGTATGTTGCAACCTAAGTCTTGCTAGCCCAAGTTAATAGATTGTGTGCACTTAATCTTATGAAGGATGAATTGATAGAGTGTAGTGGTTTGGCATGTTTACTCGAGGTCGAGCAAAGGTTTGGTGTGGGGGAATTTATTAAGTTGTCATTTTGCACTTATTTGATATATAAATCTCTCTCACGTGTTGAAATTATTATTCAAAATTGATGGATTTGCTTCTTAATTATTTTCAGATGATTTTCAACACTTAAGAGATGAAATTGAATCAAAAAGAGGCAAGGAAAGTAAAGATAAGTCGAAATTCTAGACAGACAGAAAATTCATTAACTAAGCATGGGCACATGCAAGGATGGAATCCATCTGCAGAATCTGTTTTCAAATTCAAATCTGATTCACTTGAGATTTTCATAATCTTGGAAGGTCATATTGCTGAAGATTTGTAACCTGAATATGTAACATCCCATCACCGATGGAAAGGGTAGAATAGTCATTTGGAACGAGTTATGAGTGCTTAAAATTGTCTTGGTATGTTCATGCATACACATGCACGTAAATAGTGAATTTTGCACATGTAAATGCCTGTACATG
>JAOTAX010125829.1:0-19977 GCA_025629825.1 Erythroxylum guanchezii | reverse complement strand
TGGAAAATGTACAGACTGCAAATACTGATAGTTTGTAAATTACTGAGTTTGGAATACATGAAATGAAACTATAGTTTGGTTTTAAAAAGTTGTCAATTTCTTATTACTGCTTTCTGATTATGATGCCATGAGGAGTTTAGTGTTGGTTGTCAGTAGTGGTCTCTTATTGTAGGATATGTACCGGAGTGACCTACCGGCATTCCGGTGGATACTCTATGGTAAGGGGGCGCTACAAAGGTGGTGACAAGTTAAGTCACCACCATGACTTAACATGTCACACTGGTGACATGCTTAGTCATGGTCACCACGACAAGCTTTGTCACAATGGTGACACCTTTAGTCACCGCCTTTCTTTGTTTTTTTCTTTTCCTTTCATGCAAATTTACATCAACTTTCCCTTCAATCTTCATGCAAAATTCACCAAAAAATCCAATTAACATTCATGCAATATTCACACCATTTTCCACATAATTTATCTCACATTTGGATCAAAACACAAGATTTGTAACAAAAATCAAGATATAAAGGCAATTAAAAGTAATAAAAACTAGACATAATAATTCCTCCACACTTAAAATATGCTTGTCCTCAAGCATAATAAAGAACACTAGACTATATAAGAACAAACGATGGAAACAACAATTTTCTCAACTAATAGTCAAAGATATCAACGATCATTTCAATAAACTCAAACTAAGAACTTGAAACTCATAATACTCCATGAACAAGCTATTCTTCGCATATTTAACCAAATCAATCAATACTTCGATTCAAAGAACCATCAACAACTGCGATAGATACTTACTCCACTCTCCATCCTCTCAAGCATTCAAAGGTAGGGTATATTCACTCATTATTCATTTCATGTAAGGCATCTACCATAAGCTTGCTTACTAATCCAAACTCCACCACTTATATCAAACACAAACATCAATCTGAAGGTCTTTGTTTTGGTTATAATGAGACCGGACTAAGGGTAGGAAAAAGAAAAATCACAATTTAAAACCACAAAATAAATTGAGTATTTAAAGTAATATAAACAATGAAGCATATAAAACTCTCATTTCTTTCCTTTCAAGTTAATAAGATTAGTGCTCCCCTTTTTATGTCTTACCTATTTCTTTTCTTTTTATTTTTGGTTATCTTCTCTTCCTTCCTTTTCTTTTTTATTTCTATTTCTTTTCTTTTCCTCCTTTTCTTTTCTTTCTTTTTTAATTTATTTTTTAAGACAAGGAAATCAAAAGAAGAAAAATATAGAGGAGAGATAATTACTACAACCATACTCATTCCTAATTCAATAGCAAACTATATCCTATGATTTGCCCACACTTATTCAAACAATTATTCCCTAAACCCAATCATACACATTCAAATGCTTGACTTGCCTTATGGTAGGTACAACGAAGAGGATAAATAATTAAGGTCAAGGCTCATATTTTGGGTTTAAAGAAAGAAAATGTTTCATATTAAGCTCAAAGGGGTTCACTAAAGGCAACATTATTGTGGCTTTTTATGCAAAAAGGGTAAATCCTAATTGCCTTCATCATCTCAATGTATGCATAAGATTTTGCGCTCTTAACGGGTATTGACAAGCAAGTTCTAGGGTTCCTTAATCATGAAAGAACACTCTCAACAAAGAATACTTAAATTTGGTGTTTAATATTTCAAAACGGCTCAAATTCTTACCAAAGAAAAGTGTCATTCATCTACCACAATAAGTTAATGTCCTTTTAACTAAAATCCAAGTTAATCAGTCTAAGCATGCTAGTATACTCATTCACTCATATTATGCATTTCTAGTCCCGATCGAGTTTATGTCATGACCATGCATCTCTAACTATTAAATGGGAAAACAAAAAGGCAACACATAGTTAATAAACTTTTTTTAACTAATACTTCTCCCCACACTTAAACATCAAATTGTTCCTAATTAATACAAAAATGTAAAAGAGAGATCTAAGATACAAAATAAAACGAACAAGGACAAACCTTAAAACTAAAAAAAATTAAACTAACAAACAATAAAAATAACTACAAGAAAAGGATAGAAATATGATACGAAAGTTTGGGTGGTGGCTGCGTCAATACGGTGTGAAACATGGCAATACACATGGCGTACTACATTGAGGAGTGGTGAACGACTACAAGGAAGATAAATATAAGAAATTGAGAAGTAGGCTTGTGTACACAAAGCAAACAGATTAAGTAGAGTTTCTGAGAAGTAGGCCTGTGTACACAAAGCAAACAGATTAAGTCGAGTTTCACTAAAAAGAAGTACCAAACAACTAATTGAAAATTAAAAACAAATTATATGGGCTGCCTCCCATTTAGTGCTTCTTTAATGTCTTTAGTTAGACACCTTAGCCATCATGCTCAAGGTGGATTGTTCAAAGCAACTGACTCCACTGTTTTCTTCTCTTCATTAGGATTTTTCTCCAATAATTTGCCAACCTCTCCCTCAATTGCATCGACCAGCAATTGGTAGCATTCTGATTGAGCCCAAGTTTATCGTATAAATTGGTGACACTTTCATGAATTTTAATATACTTTTTGACTCTTAATTCTCGATTTTGTGTTTAAATTAGTCCTTGAGTGTGCGCTTGTATTTTATGCAATTTGATAGTCAAAAATTGTGACAAATTGAAATTAATTGCATTATTAATTTTTTTAAGGACAATTGACATTGCAAATTGCTATTCTTGATTGTAAGAGCCTCAAGAAAAAGGGAGTTAATGGGTTGAAATGGAGTCAACACGAGGACATGAGCTACAGGATACTCGTCGTGGTAAACCAGACCTATCGTCGTGGCGAAACACGAAGGAAAAGTTCGTCATAGCGTAAATTAATTATTTTGCCGCGGCAAAGGATCCAGCAAGCGTCCGCCACTGTGAAACTTACCTGTCGTCGCGGCGAACTGTCTGAAATTCAGACCAAATTTGGAAAATTCTCTCATTGTTCAACCTGACCCACATCCATTACTTAAAAACCTACTAAATTTAGGTTAGAGAGCAAACAGAAAAACAAAGGGAGATGACACAAATTCCTTAGCCGACACTCATAATTTTTCCTCTCACTATCGACCTTCATCCATCAACTCCGTCGAATTTTCACTTTCAACTTCATCGTCTGCTACTACTGCTGCCATGGGTGCCCTCGGTGTTCTTACGGTTGTGAGGATTCCCAAAGTCATGTTTGGCTAAATCACCATTTCCTCTTGAAGATGTAGTGATGGCTTGAGTTCGATGGGCTTTAAAGGAGAGTTGTTACACATTGTCAAATTTAACTACATTGTTATAAACTTCTGAGTTAGGGTTTATTGCCTTGTAGTTAGATTTGCTTGATTAGAGTTTAATCAAGTGCTGAACAATGTTTTATGTTTTATGTTATTAATTTGTTTATGTAGAACTTGGATGCTTAATATATGAAGTTTCATATAAGTCTTTGTGGTGATTGTGTTAACTCTCTTTTATCTACCTAGTTGTATTTGATATTGAGATTAAGTGTAACATCTCAGATCACCCGCTTACAGATATTGTCCGCTTTAAGCCTTGGCCCAGCCAAGCCCTCACGGTTTTGCTTTTCCCAAGGCTTTCCCAGGAGGTCACCCATCCCAGAAGTACTCTTACCCGAGCACGTTTAACCTCGAAGTTCCGATGGGATCTAGTCCATTAGGCCATGAAAAACACGTCTGTAATGGAGAGGTATCCGTACCCTTATAAGGCATACTTCATTCCCCTCCCCAACCGATGTGGGATCTCACACTCTCCACCCCCCTTAGGGCCCAGCCCTCCTTGGGGTCCAGCCTAGCTGGTATAATGGTTCGGGTACCGGCTCTGATACCACCTGTAACATCCCAGATCACCCGTTTACAGATATTGTTCGCTTTGAGGGCTTGGCCCATAGCCTAATGGAATAGATCCCATCAGAACTCCGAGGTTAAATGTATTTGGGTGAGAGCAGTTCTGGGATGGGTGACCTCCTGGGAAGGCTTTGGGAAAAGCAAAACCGTGAGGGTTTGGCTGGGCCAAGGCCCAAAGCGGACAATATCGGTAAGCGGGTGATCTGGGATGTTACAGGTGGTATCAGAGCCAGTCTCGGGCCGGTTGGACCTACAGGAGGCTAGGCCTCCCTTACAAATGCGTTTTCCATAGCCTAATGGACCAGATCCCATCGGAACTCCGAGGTTAAACGTGCTCGGGTGAGAGTAGTTCTGGGATGGGTGACTTCTTGGGAAGGCCTTGGAAAATCAAAACCGTGAGGGCTTGGCTGGGCTAAAGCCCAAAGCGGACAATATCTGTAAGCGGGTGATCTGGGATGTTACATTAAGCTTGATCCATATTGACCTCTTGCATTAACACACACTAAGATGCATTTAACAAGGTTTTGATAATTGGAGTTCATTGATTAAAACCTTGGACTTAAAGAGTTCTTTAAGGTTCATCATTTGAAAACTTAGTAGTTTTTGCTCCCAAAAGATTTGTTTTGAACTATGATAGCCAAAGTTCATTTTTAAGAGGATTATACCAATTTGATCATTGTTTGAGTTTTAATTTTGCTTCCCAAAAATCCAAAAGAATACTTTTTATATACTTTTCTTTTAATTAGTTCAATTTAGTTAAGTTTTACAAATGACCAAAAACCTCACCTTTTATCAATTTAATTTGCATATTTGACAGTTAGGCTAGCTTAGATCATTTGCGCTAGGTTCTAATTAAGAAAGACAACCTGAGGTTGCATCCTATATTGCAATCGTTGGAATTAAATTTTTGATTTGGTTTTCAAGGGATTAACCTAAAAATCAAACGAGCCGATCAAAATGGCGCCGTTGCCAGGGAACCAAGCAATTGGTTTTCTTTAGGTTAGCTGTTGTCATTTTCAACTGTCGTTGATAATAGGAACCTTTTCTTTTGCGTTTCATTTGGGATAGTTTTAATTTTCACACTTGTCAATAGTATAGGTTTTTAATTTATCTTTACATAGAATACATTTTGAAACCACAAACAAAAGCATACTTTCATACTTTGATTTCCATATTTATCATTTTCATACATACACATCTACATACATACTTTTACACTCCATACACTCGCATCATTCGCATTTCATCTTTTATTTGATTTTGTGTGCTTGTGAGTCAATTTTGTTACAATTCCTTTTCTTTGAAATTGTTCTCGTGCATGCCCCATAGAATTAGACTTGTTCCTTTCCAACCAGAAATTGAGAGACGCTTAAGGAAGCTTAGGAAAGAGAGGAAAGAATAAGAAAGAAGTAGGGTAGTTAAAGAAGAGGAATCGAGCCAGCCAACTAATGGAAGTGAGTTGATAGGACGAGTGATCATGGCTGAGAACCCCGCTTTTCTGCAAAATCCCAACCTTCATGCAAACCATCCTAGAAATGGAGATAATGGAGGAAATGGTGAGCATAAGAAAGTAGGAGAGAACAATGGGAATCAAAGACGTAGAACTATTAGGGAAGCTACAATTTCTGATGTTAACTATGATCCATTTACTGCTGCTTGCCCTAATTTTGAAGTGAAAGGATTATTGATTAATTCCCTTCCTAAATTTCATGGCTTGGTAGGAGAGGATCCCTATATGCATCTACAATCCCTGTCTATGATCTGTCAGAGTATGAAACCAGTGGGAGCCTCACTCGATCAAGTTCTGTGGAAAGTTTTTCATTTGTCCCTGGAAGGAAAAGCACGGGAGTGGTACATGAGTCTCTCGAGGCATGTGACAAATGCTTACCACAGCTGGGCCAATTTGAGGAAGGTCTTTTTGGAGAAATATTTTCCAACCTCCAGAACTTCATCAATGAGGAAGGAGAATTATTCAGCTCGCCAAGATTATGATGAATCTCTTTACGATTATTGGAATTGCTTCCAAGATCTTCTATCAAGATGCCCCCATCACCAAATTCCTGATGAGAAGTTAGTACAATAATTTTATGATGGGTTGAAAAGTCAAGAGAAAGGTATGTTGGATGCGGCATCGGGAGGATCTTTGATTGATCTTATGGCTTTGAAAGCATGGGATTTAATAAAGAAGATGGCTCTGAATCATCAACAGTATAGTGTGAGAGATTCCAGAGGAGTGCATGAATTAGGAGCTTCAACAGCCCAAGAAAAACGAATGGAGAGTTTGGAGTTGAAGGTGGACTCCTTGGAAAATCGGATCACATCACAATTATCTTTTATCACTGCCGAATTGAAGAATCTAAATGTACAGCACCCATCATCTTCTATGGATCTTACCGCACCCAGCTGTGACACTTGTGGGTCTGCGGTGTATCCAGGAAGACCAAACCAGAAATGGGACCCTTACTCCAACACTTACAATGAGGCTGGAAGGCTAATCCCAGATTTAGTTGGAGAAATGAAGAGGGTAGAGCTCCGAATAGATTTCAACTAGGAGGAGGAGCTGGTACTTCCACTAGCCAGTTCCCCAACCAATAACAAGCTCTAATTGTCCCAGCAAAAGAGGACACCAATCAACTGCTTCACAATAAGATGACTTTGATGAAGGAAGAAAGGAATTCAAACAACAATCAATTCAACGCCATAACAAATCTCATCCAGCAGGATTCCTCCAAGACCACTGCTCGGTTCAATGCTTTGGAGAAGAGAATGGAACAATAAGAGACCAAAGCAAAAAATATCAACTCATATGTTGGTCAGCTATCCAACAACATGAGTGAGAACCAAGCGAGAAGCAGTGGAACAATTCCTTCTAACACTATGATGAATCCAAAAAGCCTCAACGCAATTGCTCTCCGAAGCGGGAAACAAGTGAGGTTTGATAATCAAGAAGAGGAAGCATGTGATGAGAAAGCGCCTATACCAAAAGAAAGAATCAAGAAATCTGAGAGTATCAAGGAAGAATCGTTATTAAAAGAAAGAAAATCGACATCGAAGAACAAGGAAACTACTTCAGGGATTTCAAAGGAAAAGGCACCAATACAAGAGCATGGAGAATCGAGTAAGCATGATGACCAAGGTAAGGAGGTAAATCTTCAAGATCTTTCTTTTCCTAATTCATATTTAATGAGTAAGCGTATGAATGAAAGTAAGCATGAAAAGGATATAATTGATCTATTTGGAAAAGTAGAAGTCAATGTTCCCTTGCTTGATTTAGTGATTCCGGCCTATGCTAAATATCTTAAAGACTTGTACACAAATAAGAGAAAGCTTAAGCCTTATGAGAGAGTCCAAGTGAGCTCGAATGTGTCAGCCTTGTTCAAACCTCAAATACCTATGAAATGTTAAGACCCTGGATCTTTCACCATTCCATGCACTATAGGGAAAGTTACTATAGGAAGAGCTTTGTTAGATCTAGGAATGACAATTAATGTGATGCCAAAGTCTGCCTATCAATCCTTAGGAGTAAAGAGTCTGAAACCCACATCTGTTGTGTTACAATTGGCTGATAGATCATTTAGGCATCCAGTGGGGATTATTGAAGACATCCTGGTTCAGGTAAAAGGTTTGGTATTTCCTGCTGATTTTTATGTACTTGATATGTCTTTTGAAGTTGTGCAGGATACCTCCTTAATTCTCGGGCGACCTTTCTTAAGGACAGCTAGTACGATGATCAGCATGAAGGAAGGTAAGATCACCATAGAGTTAGGAGATCAACAGGTAAGCTTCAATATGTATAAAGCTATGAAGCATCCCTATGAGGACTATTCGCTCCTAGGAGTTAATATGCTTGATATGGTTGTTGATGATGCATGTATTGAATTTGAACGAGCAGTGAATCCCTTGACTAATGATTCCTTGGAGAGATATTTTGTCACTGATGTTTCAGGTGGACTACGGAGTACGGATGTTGGCATGGAGCTAGAAGGAAGTCAAGTTGCCTTGCCAAAGCATAGGTATGAGCCAAACGTCCCTCAGGAACTAAAAGACCCACCTTCAGCACCAAGTTATTTCTCTTCTTTCACTTACAACATATTTGTGCATATTGATTGAAGCTGGAATGATATTGTTAAGCATAAGTATGTTGACTAAGTGTGTGGGAGAAACTTAATCAGTAGGATTAGGTTTAGCTTTAGTGGACTTAAGTTTAGTTGTTTTAATAATTCAATTTCCCTTTGAATTCTAAATCTTTGTGGATGCTTGATACATCTTTCATGGTAGAAGGAATTGGTGTGGATGGTGCGTTGCATGTTATTTTGTAATGAAAGCATTGTATATGAGCTAAGGATCCAATAGAACTTTTTCTTTTTCTTTTTCTTTTTGTGTTTCGGGAAAGTTTCGCCGCAGCATGGTATCATGCGTCGCGGCATGAATTAATCTTTTCGTCGCGGCGAACTCATACCTTTCGCCATGGCACAACCCCTTCATGTAATTTCTCCGTGGCGTCCTTTAATTCTTTTGTCGCGGAGAACATCTTCACCGCTGCGACTATCCTTTCTGCGCAAATTTTTCTTTGTGAAATGTCTTGTTTGCCCTTAATGTTCTTCGGACCTTTCTTTTTCCCTCTGTCTTTTCCATCATTTCCACCCTCCATCCTTCTAAACCCACCGACTCCTTCTTCTTTCCCTCTCACTTTCATTCTTCTCATTTCACCTTCGCCGCGGCTAATTAAAGTTTCCTAGCACCATTCCGCCGCATGTTCATCTTCTTTCTGCCACTGCGTGTGCATTGTTGTTGTTCGCTCCTTCCTTGCCTTTCTTCGTAAGTTTTCTCTTCGTTCATTTTGTTTTCATTTCGTTTCAGTTTCTATCGATTAGGGTTAGTTCATCGCGGCGACGATACTTCTTTCACCATGACGTGATGAGTATAGGTTTCGCTACGGCGACCCATGTTTCGCCGCGGCGTAGAAAGTCAATCGTTCGCCGTGGCATGTTTTTTTAGAATTATTTAACCCTTGTTATTTTTGTTTTCTACAGGAAAATGCCTCGAACAAAGAATCTATCCCAACCCCGAACACCTCCCACCTCCTCTTCTAGTTTCTCTCTCTCATCTAACTCCCCCGAACCTTCTTAGTCCTCCCACCCGTCCCGATCTTCTCATCCACCCACATCTCCCACTCACTCTGCTCCTCCCTCCCCTCCAGTTGATCCCAAATATACCGACCTAGCTGAGAAAATCGAGGCTAGGCCGTTTATTCGGCAGTGACCTTTATTCGGCAGTGACCTTTTCCCCTAACCCCCCATAACAATCCTTTCGTGCGACAACTTGTCCAGTCCCAACTCACGAGCTTAGTCCAGCCTAGGGACCAGGAAAATGACAAGTTTGTCCGTCATTTCTACACCCATGCCCCCATCCATAACACCTTGGAAATTAATTTCCAAGGTGTCACCATTCCTCAAGCCTTCACCACTGTTAGCGTCAAGGAGCATTACTACCTCCCTCCTATCCTTAGCTACCATTTCAAAGAACTCATCCACCACTACCCTTGGGACGATGTCCTTCATATCATTTATCCTAAGGATGCCGAATGGCATCAACCCTGCAGTTCCCAACGTTATATTAGGCGTTCTGACCTCTAACTCGAGGCCCGTTTTGGCTGCACCTCGTCAGCAATAACATCCTCCCAACCACCCACCTTGCCTTCACCACCACACAACATGCCCTCTTACCTCCTTATAGTTGGCCGGTCGATCGACATTGCCCATGCTATCGCTTCGGCCCTCCGCGACTCCATCCTCACTTCAAAACTCACCAACTCCATTACCTTCCCTCATCTAATCACCGACCTATTCTGGGCCCATCAGGTCCTAGAATACAATAATGATAGTTATTTCGACCTAGCCCCCCTCTTCCTCTACATCCGTCTTAAATAACCCCGACTCCATCCTCCCCCTCCTCCCTCTCCTTCCCATTCCACCCCATCACCCACTCCTATCCCTACCTTTGCTGTCACCCATTCTGAGGCTTTGCCTCGCGAGGACGTCCCTCCCAACCCGGCGTCTCTTGCAGCCCTCATCTTACCGGCACTTGCCCACTGAGTGGACATTCTTTAGGCGTCCATTCTTTGAGTGGAAGATAGACTGGAGCAAGATTGCCAGCGGATGGATGCACTGATTGCTGTGCACCTGCACTTCCCACTTCCTCCGAAGGGCGGCGATTTCCTCGACGGTGCCGGCACATCTGGGCCCGCCCCTCCTGATGCTGCGGATGATCATCCCATGGAGTAGTTCGAGCATTTCTTTCTGCATTGTTCTTTTCTTTTTGTTGTCCTTATTTTGTTTTAGTTAGTTAGTTGGATCCATAGCTCATTTTGTACTGCCACACTTGTTGCACCAGTTATCTATACCATTGTTTCTCTTTTCCATTTTCTCCACCACCCCTTTTAACTTTCATGCTTTCTCTCTGTTATTTGTTCTTTTTCATTGAGGACAATGTTTTGATTAAGTGTGGGGGAGCTTTTCCCATTTTGTTACTATTGTTGTGCTCCATTTTGACAAGTTATATGTGGGTGTTAGTCAATCATGCATAATGTCACAATTTTTAAACTTGGTGATTGTGAAAATTCAGTTATGTTGTTTTTTTGAGCTCTGCCGCTGCCATATGCTTGTTTTTTGCCACGGTGAACTAATTCTTCACCGCAGCCAAGTTGGCGCTGCGGCGACATACCTTTGCGGAAATTATTTTTTTTGAAATATTTTTGCCTCAATTCAACAATCTTTCTACACTCGACTCTTGTAACTCTTGTTTCTCAAAGATTTTATAAGTTTCAAAGTGATACTTGAGTTTTTGAAAATACCTCCCATTCTTTAAATGATAATCGGTTTTGACTGATTTTATTTTCGATGTTTTCAACACAAGGTAAATGAAGGAATGCTAACAAGTGGCACTTTATTTTTTTAAGACTTGAGATTGTTCATTGAGATATTAACCTTGTTGGAAGGATATTTGGGCCTGAATTTTTCTTCAATTCTTGTGTGTATCTTCTTATTTCATACCTCTCTAGAACTTGTTACAATTCTTAATCAAAGCTTTATGAACTAGAATTTTGTTAATATAATAGAGGCATTCTTTCTAAGCCCTTTAACCCAAATACAGTCCCACAAATACTTATCCATTACTAGCCCCTTAAGCCATTAGTTATGAGCACATGCACGCATCTTTATATGGTGTCAATAGTTTATTTTACATTCTCTTCTAGTTCAAAAAAAGGGTGTTTTAAAAAAGGGAAAAGAAAAAGAAGAAAAGAAAAGAAAAGAAAGAAAAAGAAAAGGTACAAGCAGTATCATATATATATATATATATGTATGCGTTATACTTATGTAAAAAAAAAGTGTGTCATTATTATGTCAATATTGTTTAACTATTGACATCCATTTCATAATTGTAGTGCATGTATTCATACTCTTTCTTTCTTCATTCATTCCATCCATTTCATCTAGCCTTCCGCACATTACAACCCTGACAAGTCCTCTTGATTTTCAAAATTATAGTTCTTGTAGTAGAGAACTAGGACTGTCACAAGCTTATGGTAGAGAATGGATTAAGCAGATTCAGAGTGAAAATATCCCTAAACACAAGTGAGATGAGAGAAAACACTTTACCTTGAGTGAAATCTCTTTTGTTCAATCTCTTGGATTAACTCTTTTAGTATTCATCTTCTTAGCACTCTTTCAGTCTGCTTTGATTGATTTATGAGAAAGAGATTTTTGTCAATTTCCTATTATTGTTTTGAGCATGGTTGGAATATTTTTTTTAATGCTTGTGTCTCTTTGACTCTTATAAACTTTGTCCAGGAGTACAAAGGTTCAAGTGTGGGGGAATTTGATTGAGCCCAAGTTTATCATATAAATTGGCGACACTTTCATGGTTTTTAATATACTTTTTGACTCCAATTTTGTGTTTAAATTGGTCCTTGAGTGTGTGCTTGTATTTTATGCAATTTGATAGTAAAAATTGATACAAATTGACATTAATTTCATTATTAATTTTTCTAAGGACAATTGATACTGCAAATTGCTATTTTTGATTGTAGGAGCCTCAAAGAAAAGGGAGTCAATGGGCTGAAATGGAGTCAACATGAGGACATGAGCTACAAGATACTTGCCGTTGTAAACCAGACCTATCACCGCAGCGAAACACGAAGGAAAAGTTTGTCGCGGCGTAAATTAATTATTTCACCACAGCGAAGGATCCAGCAAGTGTCCACTGTAGTGAACTGTTGGAAACCTGGACCAAATTTGGAAATTTCTCTTACTGTTTGACCCGACCCACATCCATTACTTAAAAACCTACTAAACTTAGGTTAGAGAGCAGACAGAAAGACGAAGGGAGATGACACACATTCCTTAGCTGACACTCATAATTTTTCCTCTCACTATCGACCTTCATCCATCAACTCCGTCCAATTTCCACTGTCAACTTCATCATCTGCTGCTGCTGCTACCATGGGTGCCCTCGGTGTTCTTACGATCATGAGGATTCTCGAAGTCATGTTCGGTTAAATCACCATTTCCTCTTGAAGATGTAGTGATGACTTGAGTTCGATGGGCTTCAAAGAGGAGTTGTTACACATTGTCAAATTTAACTACATTATTATGAACTTCTGAGTTAGGGTTTATTGCCTTGTAGTTAGATTTTCTTGATTAGAGTTTAATCAACAATAATTTGTATTATGGATTTGTTTATGTAGAACTTGGATGCTTAATATATGAAGTTTCATATATGTCTTTGTGGTGATTGTGTTAACTCTCTTTTATCTACCTATTTGTGTTTGATATTGAGATTAAGCTTGATCTATATTGACCTCTTGCATTAGCTCATCCATTAACACACACTAAGATGCATTTAACAAGATTTTGATAAATGGAGTTCATTGATTAAAATCTTGGACTTAAAGAGTTCTTTAAGGTTCATCATTTGGAAACTTAGTGGTTTTTGCTCCCAAAAGATTTGTTTTGAACTATGATAGCCAAAGTTATTTTCAAGAGGATTATACCAATTTGATCATTGTTTGAGTTTTAATTTTTCTTCCCAAAAATCCAAAAGAATAATTTTTATATACTTTTCTTTTAATTAGTTCAATTTAGTTAAGTTTTGCAAATGACCAAAAACCCCACCTTCTATCAATTTAGTTTACATTTTTGACAATTAGGTTAGCATAGATCATTTGCACTAGGTTCCGATTAAGAGAGACGACCTGAGGTTGCATCCTATATTGCAATCCTTGGAATTAAATTTTTGATTCGGTTTCCAAGGGATTAACCTAAAAATCAAATGAACCGATCACATTCATCACTCTCTTTAACTAAGTCCAACTCCTTTTCTTCTTCTTCCTACAAGGAGAAATCAAAATATGCTGCATTAATTTGATTAACAAAAGAATAGTCTTCAGAAATAGTAGTATGAATAGGTTCAACATTAAAGATTGAAAAATCTACTGTTTTACCCAAAACAATCACGCTCTGTTTCCCAATCTTCACATCAATCAAGGTATTTGTAGTGGCTATGAAAGGTCTCCTTAAGAGTATGGTTTGTTCCTTCCCTTGCTTTTTAACCTCCCCCATGTCTGGGACAACAAAGTCTATGGGAACAATCAATCCTCCAACCTTCACTTACACATCCTCCATTATTCCTTCCGGATAACAAATTGACCTATCAGCTAATTGCAAGCACATGTTTGTAGGTCTTAATTATCATAGATCCAATTTCTTATAAATAGATTGAAGTATAAGGTTTATACTTGCCCTAAGGTCAATCTATCCTTAACTTCATCACCGTTACCCATTGATACTGGCAAAAGAAAACTCCCTGTGTATTTCAATTTGGGGGCTAATTGTTGTTGTAGCACCGTAGTTGCAACCTCTAAAACAACTCAATGAAAAAACACGAAAAATGTATGCATGAATAGAATAACAATTGGCAAAACAATAAAAATTAAATCAAGTACAAACACTAAACACTTCCTCGAGAACGACACCAAAAACTTTTTATACCCAAAAAAAGTTCTAAAAATACCTAAGCTATCTTACTCACAATTATACGAGGTAGTTGTAGTTGATTACCAAAGGTCATCTCCCACGAAGGTGAACTTGGTTCACTTAAATTAACCTTGAACAAAAATAAAAACAAATGCAATCCTAAACACTTTATCCTGATTTGTTGAGTTAAGGCTTTAAAGAAAATCACAAAATTAGATTGAAAAGTAATTGACTCACCCTAAAACAAAATGATGTGAAGTTTGATCATGTTATCACATCCATTCAATTCAGAAACTATAGCAAACATAAGGCAACAACACAATCCCTCAATCATGCATATTTGACTAAAATAACTACATTAATCCTCAATAGAAAGAGAGGAAATAACAAGATTTATCATATTCAAATGCTTCAATCCCATATTCTGCTCCTGCTTGGTTCTTTCCCAGCCAACTGGTTGTTCAAGTTCACTGGGATTTAGCTTTAGCTCTCGCTTTCTGCCTCTGTCCCAAGCTTCCACCTCTCTACTATGTTTCTCTCTTCCTCACCCAGCTGGTCTCTACTTTCTCTCCTCTCTCCTTTGCCTTCTTTTTCTTTATCTATTTTTGTCCCTAAATGAGTATGCGATGTGTGAAATATGGAATGAGAAAATGTTGGAATATGTGTGTCTGTGAGAATGTGCCGCCACCTTTTATTCCCCTTCTCTAGGTTTAGGGTTTCGAGCTGTCACCCCTGCAACTGCCACATAAATAATTAGAAAAATAAAGTAAAAACATGTCACAAGTGTGACTCATTGTCACCCCTGTGCAACCATGGTCACAGTGGTGAGAAGTTTAGTCACCACCATAACTTAACATGTCACGGTGGTGACATGATTAGTCACCATCGTGACTAAGCTTGTCACAGTGGTGACAAGTTAATCACTAACGTGACAAGTTCGTCACTAGCTTGTGATGGTGGTGACACTCGTAGTCACCACTTTTCTTTATTTTTTTTTCTTTCATGCAAATTTACGTCAGCTTTCACTTCAACCTTCATGAAAAATTCACAAAAGAATCTGATTAACATTTATGCAATATTCACACCATTTCCATTTAATTTATCTCACATTTGGATCAAAACACAAGGATTTGTAACCAAAATCAAGATATGAAGACAAATAAAAGCAATAGAAACTAGACACAAAATTCATGACTCTATTTAACTATTATCAAGCAAGTGCGATTGGAAATTGACAAGAATATAACAAGTTGAAATGTGTTGACATTGGTATCTATGTGTCTTTTAGCATAAGCTTTAGTTAGATACTAACTTTGGGGATGCTTTTTAATAATCAACACCACCACTAGCGATATTCTCCATCACCCTGGCTTATTATATCCTCATTCGGTTGTAAGATTAACAATTTACTAGTTACTTTTGGCATTTGTATTGGCTTTGTCGAACTTACTCCTGTTATGGAGTTTTTAATAAATTATTTTAACTTAAAAATATTTATTTTGACACTATTAAATTTTATCATTATAGTGTTATAGTGGAATATATTAGTGCGTATATATATATATATATATTAATAATATTTAGTATTATAAAATGAAGGTAAGATATATTTAATAAATTGTAAAAAAATTCATAATATTGAAAATAATTTACGTTATAACTAATCTACCAATTTTGATGATTTGAAACAATTTTCTTTATTATTTCATCATGTCATCTAAAGGAAAGAGCTTTTCTATAATTTGGACTTTATGAGTCTCAAACTAATAAGAAAATGTCATCTCATAAACTTAAAGAATTTTGGTAGCAATTTATGTCCAACTTTATTATTTGACTTGAACAAATGATTGAACATTAAATGTAGTCAATTTTTATTATTTCACTTAAAGACTTTAAAATTATTAGGAAAGACTTTAAGCTCTTATAAACTTGTTGAAAAAAGTGTTTTCACTAGTTAAAATTAAAAAATTATGTTTAAATATAGAAAATATTTTCATCATATTTGTGTTTTTTCAAAAAGTAAATGATTTCATTGACTCATCCCAATAAAGGGAAAATATGTCTATATTACACAATGCTTGATAGCAAAGAGTTGTTTCTCATTATCTTAACATTTCAAAGGAACAATAACATAAAACTACCTATAAATAAGTGGCAAGGCTAGAACTTTCCAATTGAATTGAAGCTTGCACTGATTTTTATAACCATAAGCTTCTGTATTGTTCATTATGGAATTATGAAGTTTTTACTAGTCTCTAATTCTATCTGATTTATGGGTTATAGGTGATATATGTTTGATAAGTTACCAAGTGTAGCTTGATTTTGCCAAGAAGTTCCTCTAATAAGTATTCCACTTGTATGATCCAGTTTTGAAATATTATGTGGTTGTAGTCCATCCATATACTATATATCATATAAATTATAGAAATTTTGAAGACCAATATCTCTTTTGGACTATTAGTTAAGCTCTTACAGCTCCATTCTTTTATTAGTTAAGCTCTTACAGCTCCATTCTTTTACCATATTCCGTTTTCTTTATGAAAGATTGAGTTTGTATAATTATAGTATAAATGTCTATAAGGACTTTGTATATCAACATTTAAAGAATAAGTGATCTAACTTTTCATCCTACTGATTACAAAGGACACCTTATGGAGGAATACTAAGGAATCTAGATAGCTTAACTAGTGTGTTTAGTTTCCTTTTATATGCTAACCATGGAATTAAAGCAACTAGAGGTAAGGCTATTTAAACCATATTAAGTTGGACTAAAGGGCTTTAAAAGCTTGAGGTCTTAGTAATTTTCTACAAGAGGCATTCTATAATTGCCTGCAATTGTTTGGTTTTAATGATTGTTGTCCTCATTATTGGATATTATTCATATTCCTAAGACATGTTTAAGAAGTGTTGATCCAGGCATTGATCTAGGTGTTGAACATGTTGTTCAGAAGCCTCTTTCATAATGAAATTTTGAGGGATGACATTCTTAAAAGAAATTACATTAGTTGATTCATTTAAAGGGACAAAATGGGATAAATTTTTCATGCTAGAAATTAGTGTTTGCACCATTCCCATTTTTCTCTAAATTGTTATCCTAATTTTCCCTCTCAACTTAAGGACATTATAAATTATCTAGGAGGTGTTTGCTTTGGATTATATATTCTATATATTTTCATCCCTCAAATAATAGGAATTTATCAATCATTCCCAAAAGTGATTGTTTGTCATTAAGTAATCTCCATAATTTTTTATCATAAGTATTTTATTTGTATTTTTTAGTGCTTTAAGTCCCAACCCCCTCCTTCCTTTGGTAAATTTGTATATTCCCATTTAGCCTTGTTATAACTCTTTTTATGGAGTCTCTTGACTATAAGAAATTCTTGAGAAGTTTATCCACTTCCTTGAAAAATGTTGTTTGGAAAATAAAGATGAAAGGATCAATAAAAGTGGATACTATCACTTACAGATAAGATGAGGTTGGGCTTTTTCTATTTTTGGTTTTTATTGCACCAATGAGATGTCCTTTTTTTAAATCTTATGCAGTAGTGGTTAGAACTTTTTACAAAAGGGTCTTTTAGATGATATGGGAATCTCATGATAAGTTAGAAGAGGAGTCTGGACTTGTAAGCCTAGTGATGGTTAAGTTATAAGCTGTATTATGAAGAACTCCCGAAAAGAGTTATACATGGCTTTTGTCTCCATTTAGTGAGAGAGAAGAAAGTGGTTTTAATGAATTTAGAGCAGGCATGAGGATGTTTAAAGAATTTGCTTCAACTTTATGAAATAATATCATATCATAAGTAAAAGCTAAACTTTTGAGGTTTAGTCTTTTTCATCTTAAATGGTGTTTGAACTACTTATCTTGGGAAATAATTTGCTCTTGATAAGAACTTCCATTATAAAGGTAAAAAGATAAGGGGATACAAGAACCTCTTGTTTTAGTCTCGTGGTATCCTTTGAAGAGCTTAAAACTTTCTCCATTGATAATGACACTATATGAAACTGTAGTGAGGCATTGTTCAATCAAATTAATGAACATTTGGGGAAATCCAAAGGCCATTTAAGTATTCAAAATCAAATCCAAGCTTATTGAATCAAAGGCTTTTTGAAAGTCTATTTTGATAGCATAATTCTTATTTTTGAAAGTCTGTTTTGATAGCATAATTCTTACTTGCATGCTTTTCATTATAATTGTTAAAATGCTCTTATGCAAGCAATATGTTATCACCAATGCATCTTTCTTTAATGAATATACCCTAAGAAGCATCAACATACATGGGAACTATATGTTTGAACCTGTTTGTAATAATTTTAAATATTACCTTATATATGGTATTACAATATGCAATTGGATTGAATTCTTTAAAGGATTTTGGTGCTTGATTCTTTGGATTGAGACAAATAAATGATTTGTTAATCTCTTCATTATCCTACTTTTTTCTTTCAAGAATAACTTTTATGATTGTCTTCTTATTAAGTTTCCAAGTTTTTTGGATGAAAATTCCATTGAACCCATTCAAACCTAGTGCCTTCTAGGGGTTGAGTGAAAATAAAGTTAGTTTCATTTTCATATTTAGTCACTAGTCTTAATAATAGAGTGATATCCTATTGACTGTTATTTTCTTTAATGATTGAATTTAGAATACAGATTGAGGAGCTTCCCACCACAATGGTTTTCAAAAAGCAAGAAAAAAAGGAAAAGGCATCTTAAAGAAGGTCCTCCTATGAGATAGTAATTGAGTTAACATTATTTATTAGTGAAATCTTCTTTAACTTACTTCTTATAATAAAGCTTTATGGAAAAAATGGAGTTTAAGTCACCATTTTTCAACCAAAAGGACTCTTGATCTTTGTTCAATAATGGAATTATCTATCAATAAAGCTTGTTTATATTCTTGCATAGCTTTATTTTCCTCCTATTAAATATTTGCATCAGTTGGAAATTGATAAAGCTAAGACTGAATTAAGTCCTTATTCTTTAAAATATCTCTCACTAGGTTTTAAGTGCATCTAACTTTAATGGAATTAATATTTTTCAACTCTTCCTTCATTGAGTTGAGCTTCCTCATACAAACATAAGACTTGTTCCTTCAAAACTCCTTATTCATGCCTATTAGTACAAATTAAATATGTTGAATTTGAAAGGGTATCTCTTAAGTACATTAGTAAATATCTCTTGGGTACATTAGTAAAGGAATTCACTGTATGTTCAACCCTATATGTATATGCTTATGCTTAAGTTGCTAAAGCTAAAGTCCACATTTCCACAACTTAACGCAAAGAGACTTATTATTCAGGTGTCATAGTCCAACTCACATAATTCATGATGCTTGATCTTTGGTTTAAAACTTTAAGAAAAACACATTATCATTATTGACAAACCCTTTTGTAATCCATATTATTTTTAGTTTGTGTATGCCTATGTGTTTCTAAGTTGGTAGGAAGGTTTGTGATCCATAAAAAAACCTAAAAGAGTATCTTCCCATCTGTTAGCTCCTTTTCTTAGTATTTTTAATAGTGACAACACAACTGAAGTCTCATTCTTGTCCATTGATTGACAAAACTATCGCTTAGTTTAACCCTCCGTTTGGTTAGCATCCTCAGGGGTGAGGATGGATGACAAAGATGCAAAAGTTTTGTCCTCTGTCCTGTTTGCTTACTGTCCTCAGCTATTTTTGTTCCGTCCTCAGAGGACAAGGACAGAAATTTTTGTTCCTCTCAAAACTGAGTTATAGAAATTCTTGTCCTATGGACAAGAATTAGAAATGTCAAAAATAGCCTCTCATCTTTCCAAACCTAACACCAATAATAATATTAATTAATATTAATTAATAATAATATTAATTAATAATAATATATATTAATATTATTAATAATATTATTATTAATTAATAATTAATTAATAATAATATTTATTAATATTAATAATAATATTATTATTAATTAATACTCCCTCCAATTCATAATAAGTGTCATTTTAGAGGGATTTTAATTATTCAAAATAAGCGTCGTTTGTGACTTTTTATGCATATTTATAATTTTACTTCCAAAATTACCCTTTAATTTCTCTCATATCTTAATTAC
>JAOTAX010125783.1:0-69571 GCA_025629825.1 Erythroxylum guanchezii | reverse complement strand
AATAACATACTAAAATTTCTTTCCGATCATAGGCCGTTTGGTCATCGATCAAGACTAGAGCCAATTTTGATATGACCATTTTCTCTCTTCTAGGCAATTTTGTCTTTGGCAAAAAAAAATCTAATAATCATCACCAATATATGACAAAATAAAAGCTCATATACGAGGAGTGCTTGACAGAAAATACTAAGTTAAAAAGCTTCAAATCAGATTCTAATCGTTAGATGTCAAGACGCAAGACTCAGAAACACCTTATTAACAATCATCACCAATATCGATATGAACGTTTTCTCTCTTCTGCGAACTTTTCTCCTTGGCACAAAAAATTCTAATAATCATCACCAATATAAGACATAATACAAACTCGTATATAAGGAGTGCTGGATAAAAAATACTACATTGGAGAGCCCTAAATCAGATTCTAACCGTTGAATGTCAAGAGGTAAGATTCAAGAACAATATACTAAAGTTTCGTCTCGATTACAGATCGTTTGGTCATCGATCAAGCATGGAGAAAATTTTGATATGAACATTTTCTCTCTTCTAGGCAATTTTCTCTTTGGCACCAAAACATCTAATAATCATCACTAACATATGACAAAATACGAACGCGTATACAAGGAGGGCTAGACAGCAAATACTAGATTAAAGAGCTCCAAATTAGATTCTAACCGTTGTATGTCAAGATGCAAGATTCAAGAACACCATACTAAAATTTCTTCCCCATAAGAGATTGTTTGGTCATCGATCGAGACTAGAGCATATTTTGATATGAACGTTTTCTCTCTTCTGGGTACTTTTCTTCTTGGCACAAAAAATTCTAATAATCATTACCCAAATATGACATAATACAATCTCGTATACAAGGATGGCCAGATAGAAAATAATAACTTAGAGAGTTCCAAATCAGATTCTAACCGTTGGATGTCAAGATGCAAGACTCAGAAACAACATACTAAAATTTCGTCCCGATCAGAGATCGTTTGTTCATTGAACGAGACTACATAAAGAATCAGATTCTCTTCTAGGCAATTTTCTCTTTAGCACAAAAAAATCTAATAATCATCACCAATATATGACAAAATAAGAACTTGTATACAGGGAGGACTGGGTAGAAAATACTAAGTTAGAGAGCTACAAATCATATTTTAACCGTTGGTTGTCAAGAGGCAGGACTTAGGAACAATATACTAAAGTTTCGTCCCGATTAGAGATCGTTTGGTCATCGATCGAAATTAGAGCAAATTTTGATATGAACCTTTTACTCTTCTAGGAAATTTTCTCTTTAGCACAAAAAAATCTAATAATTATCACCAATATATGACAAAATAAGAACTCGTATATAAGGAGGACTGGGCAGAAAATACTAAGTTAGAAAGCTACAAGTCAGATTCTAACTATTAGATGTCAAGATGCAAGACTCAGGAACAATATACTAAAATTTCATCATGATAAGAGATCGTTTGTTTATCAATCGAAAGTAGAGAAAATTTTGATATGAACTTTTTTCTCTTGTGGGCAATTTTCTCTTTAGCACCAAAAAATCTAATAATCATCATCAATATATGACTAAATAAGAACTCGTATACAAGGAGGACTGGGCAGAAAATACTAAGTTAGAGAGCTACAAATCAAATTCTAACCGTTGAATGTCAACAGGCACGACTCAGGAACAATATACTAAAGTTTCGTCCCGATCATAGATCGTTTAGTCATCGATCAAGACTAGAGCAAATTTTGATGTGAACATTTTCTCTGTTCTGGGCACTTTTCTTTTTGGCACAAAAAAAATCTAATAATCATCACCAATATATAACATAATACAAACTCGTATACAAGGAGGGCTAGATAGAAAATACTAAGTTAGAGAAATCCAAATCAGATTCTAGCTGTTGGATGTCAAGATGTAAGACTCAGGAACAACGTACTAAAATTTCGTTTTGATCAGAGATCATTTTGTTATCAATCGAGACTAGAGAAAATTTTGATATTAGTGTTTTCTCTCTTTTGGGTATTTTTCTTTTTGGCACAAAAAAATCTAATAATCATCACCAATATATGACATAATACAAACTCGAATACAAGGAAGGCTAGATAGAAAATACTAAGTTAGAGAACTCCAAATCAGATTCTAACCGTTGGATGTCAAGATGAAAGACTCAAGAAGACCATACTAAAATTTCATTCAAGTCAGAGATCGTTTGCTTTTCAGTCGAGAATAAAGAAAATTTTGACATTAATGTTTTCTCTATTCTGGGCAATTTTTTCTTTAGCACAAAAAAATCTAATAATCATCACCAATATATAACATAATGCAAACTCGTATATTTGGAGTGCTAGACAGAAAATACTAAGTTAGAGAGCTCCAAATCAGATTCGAACAGTTGGATGTCAATATGTAAGACTCAGGAACAACATACTAAAATTTCGTCCCGATCAGTGATCGTTTGGTCATCGATCGAGACTAGAGCAAATTTCTATATGAGCGTTTCCTCTCTGCTGGGCACTTTTCTCTTTGGCACAAAAAAATCTTGTAATCATCACCAATATATGACGTAATTCAAACTCTTATACAAGAAAGGCTTGATAGAAAATACTATGTAATAGAGCTCTAAATCATATTTTAACTGTTGGATGTCTAGATACAAAGCTTAGGAACAACATATTAAAATTTTATCCCAATCAGAGATCATTTGGTCAACGATCGAAACTAGAGCAAATTTTGATATAAACGTTTTCTCTCTTCAAGGCACTTTTCTCTTTGGCACAAAAAAATCTAATAACCATTACCAATATAAGACATAATACAAAATCGTATATAAGAAGGGCTAGACAGAAAATACTAAGTTAGAGAGCTACAAATAAGATTCTAACCATTGGATATCAAGATGCAAGACTCAGAAACAAATACTAAAATGTCGTCCTGATCAAAGATCATTTGGTCGACGATTGAGACTAGAACAAATTTTGATATAAAGGTTTTCTCTCTTCTGGCACTTTTCTCTATCGTACAAAAAAATTCTAATAATTATCACCAATATAAGATATAATAAAAACTTGTATGCAAGGAGAGCTACACAGAAAATGCAAAGTTTGAGAGCTCAAAATTGGATTCTGACCATTAGATGTCAATATGTAGGACTTAGGAACAACATACTAAAATTTTTTCCCGATCGGAAGTTGTTTGGTCATCGATCAACACTATAGTAAATTTTGAAATCAACATTTTCTCTATTCTTGGCAATTTTCTCCTTGGTGCAAAAAAATCTAATAATCATCACCAATATATGTCATAATACAAACTCGTATACAAGGAGGACTACACAGAAAATACTATGTTAGAGAGCCCCAAATCAAATTCTAACCGTTTGATGTCAAGATGCCAGACTCAGGAACAACATACTAAAATTTAGTCCCAATCAGAAATCGTTTCGTCATCGATTGAGACTGGAGCAAATTTTGATATCAATGTTTTCTCCCTTTTGGACAATTTTCTCTGTGGCACAAAACAATCTAATAATCATCGCCAATATATGGCAAAATACAAACTCGTATACAAGGAAGGCTAGACAAAAAATACTATGATAGAGAGCTCCAAATCAGATTCTAACCGTTGGATGTCAAGATGCAAGACTCAGGAAAAACATATTAAAATTTCGTCCCGATCAGAAATCGTTTCATCATCGATCGAGACTAAAGCAAATTTTGATATGAATGCATTCTCTCTTCTAGACAATTTTCTCTGTGGCATAAAAAATCTAATAATCATCACCAATATATGACATAATACAAACTCGTATACAAGGAGATCTAGACAAAAAATATTAAGTTAGAGAGCTCCAAATCAGATTACAACTGTTGGATGTCAAGATGCAATACTTAGGAACAACATATTAAAATTTCATCCCGATTAGATATCGTCTGATTATCGATCGATAATAGAGCAAAATTTGATATTAATGTTTTCTCTCTTCTGAACACCTTTCTCTTTGGCATAAACAAGTCTAATAATCATCACTAACATATAACATAATACAAACTCGTATATAAGTAGGGTTAGACAGAAAATACTATATTAGAGATCTCTAAATCAGATTCTAGCCATTGGATGTCAAGATGCAAGACTCAGGAAAAGCATACTAAAATTTCATCCCGATTAGAGATCATTCGGTTATCGATCGGGACTAGAACAAATTTTGATATGAACGTTTTCTCTCTTCTAGGCAGTTTTCTCTTTAACACAAAAATTTCTAATAATCAACACCATTACATGACATAATACAAACTCGTATACAAGCAAGGGTAGGCAAAAAATACTAAGTAAGAGAGCTCTAAATTAGATTCTAACCGTTGGATGTCAGGATGCAAGAATCAGGAAGAACATGCTAAAATTTCGTCTACATTGGAGATCATTTCCTCATTGATCGAGACTAGAGTAAATTTTAATATGAACGTTTTCTCTCTTCTGGGCACTTTTCTCTTTGGTACAAAAAAATCTAAAAATCATCACCATTGCATGATGTAATACAAACTCATATACAAGGAGGGCCAGGCAGAAAATACTAAGTTAGAGAACTCCAAAGCAGATTCAAACTATTGGATGTCAAGATGCAAGACTCAGGAATAACATACTAAAATTTCGTCCTGATCAGAGATCATTTGGTCGTCTATCGAGACTAGAGCAAATTTTGATATTAAAGTTTTTTCTCTTCTGGGCACTTTTCTCTTTGGCACAAAAAAATCTAATAATTATCACCAATATATGACATAATACAAACTTGTATACAAGGAGAGCTAGACAGAAAATACTAAGTTAAAGAGCTCCAAATTGGATTCTAATCGTTGGATGTCAAGATGCAAGACTTAGAAACAACATACTAAAATTTCATCTTGATCAAAGATCATTTGTTCACCGATCGAGACTAGGCCAAATTTTGATATGAACGTTTTCTCTCTTCTAGCCCCCTTTCTCTTTGACACAAAAAAATCTAATAATCATCACCAACATATAACATAAGTAAAACTCGTATACAAGGAGGGTTAGCCAGAAAATACTAAGTTAGGGAGTTCCAAATCAGATTTTAATTGTTGGATGTCAAGATGCATGACTCAGAAACAAGGTACCAAAATTTCGTCGCGATCAGAGATCATTTGGTTATTGAGTGAGACTAGAGCAAATTTTGACATGAACGTTATCTCTCTTCTGGGCACTTTCTCTTTGGCCCAAAAAAATCTAATAATCATTATCAATATACAACATAATACAAACTCATATACATGGAGGGCTAGATAGAAAATATTATGTTAGAGAGCACCAAATCAGATTCTAACCGTTGGATGTCAAGGGGCAAGACTGAAGAACAACATATTAATATTTCGTCTCAATTAGAGGTCGTTTGGTAATTGATTGAGGCTTGAGCAAATTTTTATATGAATGTTTTCTCTCTTCTAGACATCTTTCTGTTTGGCACAAAAAAATCCAATAATCATAACCATTATATGACATATTGCAAACTCGTAAACAAGGAGGGCTAGACAGAAAAAACTAAGTTTGAGTGCTCCAAATCAGATTTTAACCGTTGGATGTCAAGATGCAAGGCTCAGGAACAACATACTAAAATTTTGTCACAATCAGAGATCGTTTGGTCTTCGGTCAAGACTAGAGAAAATTTTGATATAACGTTTTCTCTCCTCTAGACAATTTTCTCTTTCGCAAAAAAAAATTAATAATCATCAACAATATATGACATGATACAAACTCGTATACAAGGAAGTCTAGACATAAAATACTAAGCTAGAGAGCGCTAAATCAGAATCTAACCGTCAGATATCAAGAGGCAAGACTTAAGAACAACATATTAATATTTCATCACGTTCAGAGGTCGTTTGGTAATCGATCGAGGCTTCAGCAAATTTCGATATGGACATTTTCTCTCTTCTGGGCATCTTTCTCTTTAGCATAAAAAAATCTAATAATCATACCTAATATATGACATAATACAAACTCGTATACAAATAGGACTAAACAGAAAATACTATGTTAGAGAGCTCCAAATTAGATTCTAACCGTTGGATGTCAAGATGCAAGACTCAGGAACAATATAATAAAATTTCATCCCGATCAGAGATCGTTTGGTTATCGAACGACACTAGAGCGAATTTTGATATGAATGTTTTCTCTTTTCTAGGTAATTTTCTATTTGGCACAAAAAAATTTAATAATTATCAACAACATACGACATAATACAAACTCTTATACAAGAAGGGCTAGACAGAAAATACTATAATAAAGAGCTCCAAATTGGATTCTAACCGTTGGATGTCAAGATGCAAGACTTAGGAACAACATACTAAAATTTTTTCCCGATAAGAGATTGTTTGGTCATCGATCGAAACTAGAGTAAATTTTGATATGTGCGTTTTCTTTCTTCTGGCACTTTCCTCTTTAGCACAAAAAATATAATATTCATCAACAATATATGACATAATACAAATTTGTATACATGGAGGGCTAGATAGAAAATACTATGTTAGAGAGCTTCAATTTAGCTTCTAACCGTTGGATGATGTCCAGATGCAAGACTCAGGAACAACATACTAAAATTTCATCTTGATCAGAGATCGTTTGGCTATCGATCGAGCCTAGGGCAAATTTCGATATGAACGTTTTCTCTCTTCGGGGCAAATTTCTCTTTGGTACAAAAAAAATCTAATAATCATCACCAATATAGGACATAATACAAACTCGCATACAAGGAGGTCTAGACATAAAATACTAAGTTAAAGAAGTCCAAAGGAGATTCAAACCGTTGGATGTCAAAAGGCAGGATGCAAGAACAACATAATAATATTTCATCTCAATCAGAGGTCATTTGGTAATCGATCGAGGCTTGAGCAAATTTTTATATGAATGTTTTCTCTCTTCTAGGCACCTTTCTCTTTGGCAAAAAAATATCTATTAATTATCACCAAAATATGACAAAATAAGAATTCGTATACTCCGAGGGCTAGACATAAAATGCTACCTTAGGGAGCTCCAAATCAAATTCTAACCGTTGGATGTCAAAATGTAAGACTTAGAATAACACACTAAAATTTCGGCCCGATCAGAGATCATTTGGACATTGATCAAGACTAGAGCAAATTTTGATATGAACATTTTCTCTCTTTTGGGCTCTTTTCTCTTTGGAAAAAAAAATCTAATAATTATTACCAACATATAATATAATACAAATTCGTATACAAGGAGGTCTAGACAGAAAATACTAAGTTAAAGAACTATAAATTAGATTCTAACCGTTAGATATCAAGATGCAAGACTCAGGAACAACATACTAAACTTTTGTGTCGATTAGAGATCGTTTAGTCATCGATCGAGACTAGAGAAAATTTTGATATGAACGTTTTCTATCTTCTTGAGACTTTTCTCCTCAGCACAAAAAAAATCTAATAACCATCACCAATATATGACATAATATAAACTCGTATACAACGAGAACTAGACAAAAAATACTAAGTTAGATAGCTCTAAATCAGATTCTAACCGTGGGATTCAAGATGCAAAACTCAGGAACAATATACTAAAAATTTTCCCCGATCAAAGACCGTTTGGTCATCGATCGAGATTAGAGCAAATTTTAATTTGAACATTTTCTCTTTTCTGGAAAATTTTCTCTTTGGCACAAAAAATCTAATAATTATCACCAATATATAATAAAATACGAAATCGTATATAAGGAGGGCTAGATAGAAAATACTATATTTGCGAGCTCCAAATCAGATTCTATTCGTTGGATGTCAAGACGCAAGACTCGGGAGCAATATAATAAAATTTTGTCCCGATCAGAGATCGTTTGGTCATCGATTAACACTGGAGCAAATTTTGATATGAATCTTTTCTGTCTTCTGGGTAATTTTCTCTATGACAAAAAAATCTAATAATCATCACTAACATATGCCAAAATAAGAACTCGTATACAAGGAGGGTTAGACAGAAAATACTAAGCTAGGGAGCTCCAAATCAGATTCTAACAGTTTGATGTCAAGATGCAAGACTCAGAAATAACATAATAAAATTTCGTCCGGATCAGCAATCGTTCGGTCATCGATCAAGACTAGAGAAAATTTTGATATGAACGTTTTCTCTTTTCTAGGTACTTTTCTCTTTGGCACAAAAAATTTATAATAATCATCATCAATATATGACATAGTACAAACTCGTATACAAGGAGAGCTAGACAGAAAATACTAAGTTACAGAGCTCCAAATTAGATTCTAACTGTTGGATACCTAAAAGGAAGACTTAGGAACAACATACAAAAATTTCGTCCAGATTAGAGATCGTTTGGCCATCGATCGAGAGCAGAGAAAATTTTGATATGAACGTTTTCTATCTTCTGGGCACTTTTCTCTTTAACATAGAAAAATCTAATAATCATCTCCAATATATTACAAAATAGAAACTGATATACAAGGAGATCTAGAAAAAAAACTATATTAGAGAGCTCCAAATCAGATTCTAACCATTGGATGTCAAGATGCAAGACTCAGGAACAACATATTAAAATTTCATCCCGATTAGAAATCGTTTGGTCATCGATCAACACTAGAGAAAATTTTGATATGAACGTTTTCTCTCTTATGTGCACTTTTCTCTTTGGCACAAAAAAATTTAATAATCATCACCAATATATGTCATAATACAAACTACTATACAAGAATAGCTAGACAGAATACAAACTAGTATACAAGGAAGGCTAGACAGAAAATACTAAGTTAGATAGCTCCAAATTAGATTCTAACCGTCGGATGTCAAGATGCAAGACTCAGGAAAAAGATACTAAGATTTCGTCCCGATCATAGATCGTTTGGTCATCGACCGAGGCTTGAGTAAATTTTGATATGAACGGTTTCTCTCTTCTGGGCACCGTACTCTTTAACCCCCAAAAAATCTAATAATCATCACCAATATATGACATAATAAAAACTCGTATACAAGGAGAGCTAGGTAGGAAATACTAAGTTAAAGAGCTTTAAATCTGATTCTAACTGTTTGATGTTAAGATGCAAAACTCAGGAAGAACATACTAAAATTTCTTCCCGTTTAGAGATCGTTTGACCATCGATCAACAATAGAGCAAATTTTGATATGAGCGTTTTCTCTCTTCTGGGCACTTTTCTCTTTAGCACAAAAAAATCTAATAATCATCACCAATATATAACGTAATACAAATTCGTGTACAAGGAAGCCAGAAAGAAAATACTACGCACGAAATCTCCAAATCAGATTCTAACCGTCGGATGTTAAGAGGCAAAACACAAGAACAATATACTAACATTTCATCTCAATCAGAGGTCGTTTGGTAATCGGTCAAGGCTTGAGCAAATTTTGATATGAACATTGTCTCTCTTTTGGGCACCATTCTCTTTGACACAAAAAAAATCTAATAAGCATCACCAATATATGAAATATTACAAACTCGTATACAAATAGGGCTAAACAAAAAATACTAAGTTAGAGAGCTCCAAATCAGATTCTAACCGTTGGATATCAAGATGCAAAACTCAAGAACAACATACTAATATTTCGTCCCAATCAGAGATCGTTTGGTCATCGATCGAGACTAGAGTGAATTTTGATATAAACGTTTTCTCTCTTCTGGGCACTTTTCCCTTTGCCACAAAAAAAATAATCATTACTAATATATGACATAATAAAAACTCGTCTATAAGGAGGGTTAGACATAAAATAATAAGTTAGATAGCTCGAAAATAGATTGTAACCGTTAGATGTCATGATGCAAGGGTCAGGAAAAACATACTAAAGTTTTGTCCCGATCAGAGATCGTTTTATAATCGATCGAGACTAGAGAAAATTTTGATATGAGTGTTTTCTCTCTTCTGGGCACTTTTCTCTTGTGCACAAAAAAATCTAATAATCATCTCTAATATATGGCATAATACAAACTCGCATACAAGGAAGACTAGACGAAAAATATTATCTTAGAGAGCTCCAAATGAGATTTTAACCGTTGGATGTCAAGATACAAGACTCAGGAACAACATACAAAAATTTCGTCCTTTGATCATCTATCGAGGCTAGAGCAAATTTTGATATGAACGTTTTCTCTCTTCTGAGCACTTTTTCCTTTGGCACAAAAAAATCTAATAATCATCACCAATATATGACATAATACAAACTCGTATACAAGGAGGGCTAGACAGAATATACTAAGTTAAAGAGCTCCAAATCAGATTCTAGTCCTTGGATGTCAAGATTCAAGGCTTAGGAACAACATACAAAAATTTTGTCCTGACCAAAGGTTGTTTGGTAATCCATCGAGGCTAGAGCAAATTTTGATATTAACGTTTTCTATCTTCTGGGCACCTTTTTCTTTGGCGCAAAAAAAATCTAATAATCATCTCCAATATATGACATATTAGAAACTTGTATACAAATAGGGCTAGACAGAAAATACTAAGTTGGAGGCTCGAAATCAGATTCTAACAGTTGGATGTCAAGATGTAGGACTTAGGAACATCATACTGAAATTTCGCTCTGATTAGAGATCGTTTGGTCATCAATCGAGACTATAGCAAATTTTGATTTGAACGTTATCTCTCTTCTGGGAAATTTTCTCTTTGGCACAAAAAAATCAAATAATCATCAAGAATATAAGACGTAATACAAACTCGTATACGAGGAGGGCTAGGCAAAAAAATTTAAGTTAGAGAGTTTCAAATCAGATTCTAACCATTGGATATCAAGATGCAAGACTCAGGAACAACATACTAAAATTTGATCTTGATTAGAGATTTTTTTCCCATCGATCTTGACTATAGCAAATTTTTATATGAACGTTTTCTCTCTTCTGGGCAATTTTCTCTTTGGCACAAAAAATCTAATAATCATCAGCAATATATGAAAAAATACGAACTCATATACAAGGAGGGCCAGATAGAAAATACTAAGTTAGAGAGCTCCAAATCAGATTCTAACCATTGGATGTCAAGATGTAAGACTTAAGAACAACATACTAAAATTTCGTCCCGATAAGAGATCTTTTGGTCATCGATCGAGACTAGAGTAAATTTTGATATGAACGTTTTCTCTATTCTGGACATTTTTCTCTTTAGTACAAAATTTTTTTATAATCATCACCAATATATGACATAATATAAGCCCGTAAACAAGGAGAGCTAGACAGAAAATACTAAGTTAAAGAGCTCCAAATCAAATTCTAATCGTTAGAAATCAAGATGCAAGCCTTAGGAACATCATATTAAAATTTCTTCTCGATTAGAGATCGTTTGGTCATCGATCGAGGCTAGAGCAAATTTTGATATGAACATTTTCTTTCTTCTGGCACTTTTATCTTTGGCACAAAAAAATCTAAAAATCATCACTAATATATGACAAACTCGTATATAAGGAGGGCTAGACAAAAAATACTTTGTTAGAAAGCTCCAAATCAGATTCTAACCGTTGGATGCGAAGATGCAAGACTCAGAAACAACATACTAAAATTTATTCCGGATTAGAGATCATTTGGTCATCGATCGAGACAAGAGCAAATTTTGATATGAACGTTTTCCCTCTTCTGGGAACTTTTCTCTTTGTCACCAAAAAATTTAATAATCATCACCACTATATGACATAATGCAAACTCATGTACAAGGAGGGCTCGACAAAAAAATACTTTGTTAGAGAGGTCCAAATTAGATTCTAACGGATGGATGTCAAGATGTAAGACTCAGGAACACCATTTCAAAATTTCGTCTTGATCAAAAATCGTTTGGTCATCAATCGAGACTAGAGTAAATTTTGATTTGAACATTTTCTCTCTTCTGGGCAATTTTCTCTTTGGCAAAAAACAATCTAATAATCATCCCCAATATATGACATAAAACAAGCTCGCATGCTGGGAGGGCTAGACAGAAAATACAAAGTTAGAGAGCTTAAAATCAGATTCTAACCGTTAGATGTCAAGATGCAAGATTCATGAAAAACTTAGAAAAATTTCGTCCCACCAGAGATCATTTGGTCATCGATTGAGACTAGAGTAAATTTTAATATGAATGTTTTCTCTCTTCTGAGCAATTTTCTCTCTTCGTCACGATCAGAGATCGTTTCGTCATCGACTGAGACTAGAGCAAATTTTGATATAAACGTTTTCTCTATTCTGGGCACTTTTCTCTTTGTTACAAAAAAAATTTATAATCATCACTAATACATGACATAATATAAGCTCGTATACAAGGAGGCATAGACTGAAAATACTAATTTAAAGAGCTCCAAATCAGATTATAACCGCTAGAAATCAAGATGCAAGCCTCTGGAAAAACATATTAAAAATTTATCTCGATCAGAGATCGTTTAGTCATCGATCAAGGCTAGATCAAATTTTGATATGAACGTTTTCTCTCTTCTAGGCACCTTTCCCTTTACCACAAAAAAAAATCTAATAATCATCACCAAATAGCGCTAGATAGAAAATACTAAGTCAGAGGGCTCCAAATCAGATTCTAACCATTAGATGTCAAGATGCAAGATTCAGGAACAACGTACTAAAATTTCGTCCCGATCAGAGATCGTTTGGTCTTCGATCGAGACTAAGTCAAAATTTGATATGAACGTTTTCTCTCTTTTAGGTGTTTCTCTCTTTGACACACAAAAATCTAATAATCATCACCATTATATGACGTAATACAAACTCGTATACAAATTCGGCTAGACAGAAGATACTAAGTTAAAGAGCTCCAAATAAGATTCTAACCATTGGATGTTAAGATGCAAGACTTAGGAACAACATATTAAAATTTTGTCCCAATCAGAGATCGTTTGATCATCGATCGAAACTAGATCAAATGTTTTCTCTACTAGGGACTTTTCTCTTTGGCACAAAAAAATCTAATAATCATCACAAATATGTGCCATACTACAAACAAGTATACAAATAAGGCAATACAGAAAATATTACGTTTGAGAGCTCCAAATCAGATCCTAACTGTTAGATGTCAAGATGCAAGACTTAGGAACAACATACTAAAATTTTGTCTCGATTAGAGATCGTTTGGTCATCGATCTAGACTAAAGCAAATTCTGATATGAACATTTTCTCTATTTTGGGAAAATTTTCTCTTTGGCACAAAAAAATCTAATAACCCTCACAAATATATGACATAATATAACCTCGTATACAAGGAGGGCTAGACAGAACTACTATGCTAGAGAGCTTCAAATCAGATTCTAACCGTCGGATGTCAAAAGGCAAGACTCAAGAACAACATCCTAACATTTTCTCTCGATCAGAGATCATTCGGTAATCGATTGAGGCTTGACAGAAAATACTAAGTTAGAGAACTCTAGATCAGATTACAACCGTTGGATGTCAAGATGCAAGACACAGGAACAACATACTAAAATTTTTTCCCGATCAGAGATCGTTGGTTCATCAATCGATACAGGAGCAAATTTTGATATGAACGTTTTCTCTCTTTTAAGCAGTTTTCTGTTTGGCACAAAAAAATCTAATAATCATCACCAATATATGACATAAAACAAACTCACATTCAAGGAGTGCTAGATAGAAAATACTAAGTTACAAAGCTCCAAATTAGATTCTAACCATTGGATGTCAAAATGCAAGACTCATGAACAACATACTAAAATTTCGTCCCGATCAGAAGTCGTTTGGTCATCGATCAAGACTAAAGAAAATTCTGATATGAACGTTTTCTCTCTTCTGGGCACTTTTTTCCTTGGCACAAAAAATCTAATAATCACCTCCAATATATGACATAGTACAAACTCGTATACAAGGAGGGCTAGACAGAAAATACTATGTTAGAGAGCTCCAAATCAGATTCTAACCGTTGGATGTCAAGATGCAAGACCCAGGAACAACATACTAAAATTTCGTTCTGATCAGAGATCATTCGGTTATCGATCGAGACTAGAGCAAATTTTGATACGAAAGTTTTCTCTGTTCTGGGCTGCTTTCTATTTGGTGCAAAAAAAATATAATAATTATCACCAATATATGACATAACACAAACTCGTATACAAATATGGCTGGACAGAAAAGACTATGTTAGGGGGCTCCAAATCAGATTCTAACCGTTAGATGTCAAGATGCAAGACCCAGGAACAACATACTAAAATTTCGTTCTAATTAGAGATCATTTGGTCATTGTTTGAGACTAGAGTAAATTTTGATATGAAAGTTTTCTCTCTTCTGGGCACCTTTCTATTTGGCACAAAAAAATCTAATAATTATCACCAATTTATGACATATTATAAAATCGTGCACAAATATGGCTAGACAGATAATACTAAGTTATAGAGCTCCAAATCAGATTCTAACCGTTGGATGTCAAGATGAGAGACTGAGAAACAACATTCTAAAATTTCGTTCCAATCAGATATCGTTTGGTCATCGATTGAGACTAGAGCAAATTTTAATATAAACGTTTTCTCTCTACTAGGCACCTTTCTATTTGGCACAAAAAAACCTAATAATTATCACCAATATATGACATAATACAAACTCTTATACGAGAAGGCCTAGACAGAAAATATTACGTTAGAGAGTTACAAATTAGATTCTAACCGTTGGATTTCAAGATGTAAGACTCAGGAACAACATACTAAAATTTTGTCCCGATCAGACTTCGTTTGGCAATCGACCAAGACTAAGGCAAATTTTGATATGAACGTTTTCTCTATTCTCGGCAATTTTCTCTTTGGCACAAATAAATCTAATAATCATCACGAATATATGACATAATACAAACTCGTTTACAAGAACGGCTTGACAGAAAATACAATGTTAGGGAGCTCCAAATCAGATTCTATCCGTCGGATGTCAAGAAGAAAGACACAAGAACATCATACTAATATTTAATCTCGATCATAGGTTGTTTGGTAATCGAACGAGGCTTAAGAAAATTTTGATATGAACGTTTTCTCTCTTTTGAGTACCTCTCTCTTTTCCATAAAAAAATCTAATAATCATCACCAATATATGACATAATACAAGCTCGTATAGAAAATGAGTTACATAAAAAATACTAAGTTAGAGAACTCTAAATCAGATTCTAACCATTGGATGTCATGATGCAAGACACAGGAACTACACACTAAAATTTTTTCCCTATCAGAGATGGTTGGTTCATCGATCGATACAGGAGCAAATTTTGATATGAACGTTTTCTCTCTTTTGGGTACTTTTCTCTTTGGCAAAAAAATCTAATAATCATCACCAATATATGACATAATACACACTCGTATACAAGGAGGGCTAGACAGAAAATACTATGTTAGAGAGCTCCAAATCAAATTCTAACCGTTTGATTTCAAGATACAAGACTCAGGAACTCAGGAATAACATACTAAAATTTTATCTCGATCAGAGATCGTTTGGTCATCAATTGAGACTAGAGCAAATTTTGATATGAACGTTTTCTGTCTTCTACGCACTTTTCTCTTTGGCACAAAAAAATCTAATAATCATCACCAATATATGACATTATACAAACTTGCATAGATGGCGGACTAGATAGAAAATACTAAGTTACAAAACTCCAAATTAGATTCTCACCGTTGGATGTCAAGATGCAAGACTCAAGAACAACATACTAAAATTTCGTCTCGATCAAATTGTTTGGTCATCGATCGAGACTAGAGCAAATTTTGATAGGAACGTTTTCTCTCTTCTGGGCACCTTTCTCTTTGGCACAAAAAAATCAAATAATCATGGTCAATATATCATGTAATACAAACTCGTACACAAATAGGGCTAGATAAAAAATAATAAGTTAGAAAACTCCAAATCAGATTCTAACCGTTAGATGTCAACATGCAAGACTCAGAACAACAAACTAAAATTTCGTTTGATCATCGATCGAGACTAAAGCAAATTTTGATATGAACGTTTTCCCTCTTCTGGGCACTTTTCTCCTTGGCACAAAAAGATCTAATAATCATCACAAATATATGATATAATACAAACTCGTATACAAGGAGGGCTAGACAGAAAATACTATGTTAAAGAGCTCCAAATCAGATTCTAATCGTTGGATGTCAAGAGGTAAGACTCAGAAAAAACAAACTAAAATTTCGTCTCGATTAGAGATCGTTTGGTCATCGATCAAGAATAAAACAAATTTTCATATGAACATTTTCTCACTTTTGGGCAATTTTCTCTTTGGCACAAATAAATCCAATAATCATCACGAATATATGACATAATGCAAACTCGTGTACAAGGAGGGCTAGACGGAAAATACTATGTTAGGGAGCCCCAAATCAGATTCCACCCGTCAGATGCCAAGAGACAAGAGTTAAGAACAACATACTAATATTTCATCTCGATTAGAAGTCGTTTGGTAATCGATCGAGGCTTGAGCAAATTTTGATATGACCGTTTTCTCTCTTCTGGGCACCTTTTTCTTTAGCACAAAAAAGTCAAATAATTTTCATCAACATATGATGTAAAACAAACTCGTATATAAATAGGGCTAAACAGAAAATACTAAGTTAGAGAGCTCCAAATCAGATTATAACCATTGGATGTCAAGATGCAAGACTCAGGAACAACAAACGAAAATTTTGTCCCGATCAGAGATCGTTTGGTCATCAATCGAGACTAGAGCAAATTTTGATCTAAACATTTTCTCTCTTTTCGGGTACTTTCTCTTCTGGGCAATTTTCTTTTTGGCACAAAAAAATCTAATAGTTATCACCAATACATGACATAAAACAAACTCGTATACAAGGAAGGCTAGACAAAAAAAATACTATGTTAGAGAGTTCCAAATCAGATTCTAACCGTTGGATGTCAAGATGCAAATTTTGATATGAACATTTTCTCTCTTCTGGGCACATTTCTCCTTGGCACAAAAAGATCTAATAATCATCACGAATATATGATATAATACAAACTCGTATACAAGGAGGACTAGACAGAAAATACTATGTTAGAGAGCTCCAAATCAGGTTCTAACTGTTGGATGTCAAGATGTAAGACCTAGGAACAACATACTAAAATTTCATCTCGATCAGACTTTGTTTAGTGATCTCTCAAGAATATAGACAATTTTGATGTGAACGTTTTCTCTTTTCAGGGCAATTTTCTCTTTAACAGAAAAAAATCAAAAAATTAGCACCAATATATGACATAATACAAACTCGTATACAAGGAAAACTAGATAGAAAACACTATGCTAGAGAGTTGCAAATCAGATTCTAACCGTCGGATGTCAAGGGGCAAGACTCAAGAACAACATACTAATATTTCATTACAATCAGAGGTCGTTTGGTAATCGATCGAGGCTTGAGCAAATTTTGATATGAACGTTTTCTCTCTTCTATGCACCTTTCTCTTTGGCACAAAAAAATCTAATAATCATTACCAATATATGATGTAATACAATCTCGTATACAAATAGAGCTAGACAGAAAATACTATATTAGAGAGCTCCAAATCTGATTCTAACCGTTAGATGTCAAGATGTAAGACTCAGGAAAAACATATTAAAATTTCGTCACGATCAGAGATCGTTTGGTCATCGATCAAGACTAGGGAAAATTTTGATATAAACGTTTTCTCTTTTTTGAGTAATTTTCTCTTTGGCACAAATAAATCTAATAATAATCATGAATATATGATATAATACAAACTCGTCCACAAGGAGGGCTAGACGGAAAATACTATGTTAGGGTACTCCAAATCAGATTCTATCCGTCGGATGTCAAGAGGCAAGACTAAAGAACAACATACTAATATTTCATTTCGATCAGATGTCGTTTGGTAATCCATCGAGGCTTGAGCAAATTTTGATATGAACGTTTTCTCTCTTCTTGGCACCTTTATCTTTGGCTCAAAACAATCAAATAATTTTCATCAGTATATGATGTAATACAAACTCGTATATAAATAAGGCTAGACCGAAAAATACTAAGTTAGAGAGTTTTAAATTAGATTCTAACTGTTGGATGTCAAGATGAACGACTCAAAAACACCATACTAAAATTTCATCCCGATTAGAAATTGTTTGGTCATCGTTCGAGACTAGAGCAAATTTTGATATGAACGTTTTCTCTCTTCTGGGCACTTTTCTCCTTGGCTCAAAAAGATCTAAAAATCATCACGAATATATGACATAGTACAAACTCGTATATAAGAAGGGCTAGATAGAAAATACTATGTTAAAGAGCTCCAAATCAGGTTATAACCGTTGGATGTTAAGATGTAAGACTCAGGAACAACATACTAAAATTTCTTCCCGATCAGAGATCGTTTGGTCATCGATCAAGACTAGAGGAAATTTTGATATGAACGTTTTCTCTCTTCTAGGCAATTTTCTCTTTGACAGGAAAAAATCTAATAATTATCACGAATATATGACATAATACAAACTCGTATAAAAGAAACACTAGATAGAAAACACTATGATATAGAGCTCCAAATCAGATTCTAATCGTTGGATGTCAAGAGGCAAGACTCAAGAACAACATACTAATATTTCATCTCGATCAGAGGTCGTTTGGTAATTGACCGAGGCTTAAGAAAATTTTAATATGAACGTTTTCTCTCTTCTGGGGAACTTTCTCTTTGGCACAAAAAAAATATGATAATCATTACCAATATATGACGTAATATAAACTCGTATACAAACAGGGCTAGACAGAAAATACTATGTTACAGAGATTTAAATCAGATTCTAACCGTCGTAAGTCAAGATACAAGATTTAAGAACAACAAACTAATATTTCATCTCGATCCGAAGTCGTTTAGTAATCAATGGAGGCTTGAGCAAATTTTGACATGAACAATTTTTATCTTCTGGGCACTTTTCACTTTGGCACAAAAAAATCTAATGATCATCACGAATATATGACATAATACAAACTTGTATACAAGGAGGGCTGGATAGAAAATACTATATTAGAGAGGTTCAAATCAGATTCTAACTGTTGGATGTTAACATGCAAGACTCAAAACAACAAACTAAAATTTCGTTGTGATCAGAGATCGTTTGGTTATCGATCGAGACTAGAACAAATTTTGATATGAATGTTTTCTCTCTTCTGGGAACTTTTCTCCTTGGCACAAAAAGATTTAATAATCATCACGAATATATGACAAAATACAAACTCATATATAAGGAGGGCTAGATAGAAAATACAATGTTAGAGAGCTCCAAACCAGATTCTAATCGTTGGATGTTAAGATGTAAGATTCAGGAAAAACATACTAAAATTTCGTCCTGATCAGAGATCGTTTGGTCATCGATCAAGAATAGAGCAAATTTTGATATGAACGTTTTCTCTCTTCTGGCCAATTTTCTCTTTGGCACAAATAAATCTTATAATAATCACGAATATATGACATAATACAAACTTGTCTACAAGGAGGGCTAGATGGAAAATCTAATAATTAGCACCAACATATGACATAATACAAACCCGTATACAAGTAAAACTAGATAGAAAACACTATGCTAGAGAGTTGCAAATCATATTCTAACCGTCGGATGTCAAGTGGCAAGACTTAAGAACAACATACTAATATTTCATCCAAATCAGAAGTCGATTTGTAATCGATCGAGTCTTGACCAAATTTTGATATGAACATTTTCTCTCTTCTGGCCATCTTTCTCTCTGGAACAAAAAAATCTAATAACCATTATCAATATATGATGTAAGACAAGCTCGTATATAAATAGGGCTAGACAAAAAATACTAAGTTAGAGAGCTCCAAATCAGATTATAACCATTGAATGTCAAGATAAAAGACTCAGGAACAACAAACTAAAATTTTGTCCCGATCAGAGATCATTTGGTCATCAATCGTGACTAGAACAAATTTTGATCTGAACGTTTTCTCTCTTTTGGGCAATTTTCTCTTTGGAACAAAAAATTCTAATAATTACCACCAATACATGACATAAAACAAACTCGTACAGAAGGAAGGCTAGACGAAAAAAATACTATGTTATATAGTTCCAAATCAGATTCTAACCGTTAGATGTCAAGATGCAAGACTCAGGAATAACATACTAAAATTTTGTCATGATTAGAGATCTTTTGGTCATTGATCGAGACTAGAGTACATTTTGATATGAACGTTTTCTCTCTTCTGGGCACTTTTTTCTTTGGTAATAAAAAATCTAATAATGAACACCAACATTTGACATAATATAATACAAGGCAGGCTAGATAAAAAAAATACTAAGTTAGAGAGCTCTAAATTAGATTCTAACTGTTGGATGTCAAGATGCAAGACTTAGGAACAACATACTAAAATTTTGTCTCGATTAGAGAATGTTTGGTCATCATTCGAGACTAGAGTAAATTTTGATATGAACGTTTTCTCTCTTTTGAGCAATTTTCTATTTGACAGAAAAAATCTAATAATTATTACCATTAGATGACATAATACAAACTCGTATACAAGGTTGACTAGAAAAAAAACACTATGCTACAGAGCTCAAAATCAGATTCTGATCGTCGGATGTCAAGAGGCAAGACTTAAGAACAACTTACTAACATCTCATCTCGATTAGAGGTCGTTTGGTAATCGACCGAGGCTTGAACAAATTTTTATATGAATGTTTTCTCTTTTCTGGGCACATTTCTCTTTGGCAAAAAAAATCTAATAAATAGGGCTAGAAGAAAATACTAAGTTAGAGAGCCCCAAATCAGATTATAACCATTGGATGTCAAGATGCAAGACTTAGGAACAACATACTAAAATTTCGTCCCGATTAGAGGTCGTTTGGTCATCGATCGAGACTAGAGCAAATTCTAATATGAACGTTTTCTATCTTCTGGGAACTTTTCTCTTTGGCCCAAAAAATCTAATAATCACCACCAATATATGACATAGTACAAACTCATATACAAGGAGGGCTAGACAGAAAATACTATGTTAGGGGGCTCCGAATCAGATTCTAACCGTTGGATGTCAAGATGCAAGACCCAGGAACAGCATACTAAAATTTCGTTCTAATTAGAAATCGTTTGGTCATTGTTCGAGACTAGAGTAAATTTTGATATGAACATTTTCTCTCTTCTTGGCACCTTTCTATTTGGCACAAAAAAATCTAATAATCATCACCAATATATGACATATTATAAAATCGTACACAAATATGGCTACACAAAAAATACTAAGTTATAGAGCTCCAAATCCGATTCTAATCGTTGGATGTCAAGATGCAAGACTCATAAACAACATTCTAAAATTTCGTTTACATCAGATATCGTTTGGTCATCGATTGAAACTAGGACAAATTTTGATGTAAACGTTTTCTCTCTTCTGGGCACCTTTCTATTTGGCACAAAAAAACCTAATAATTATCACCAATTTATGACATAATACAAACTCTTATACAAGAAGGCCTAGATAGAAAATATTACGTTAGAGAGCTCATAATCAGATTCTAACATTGGATGTCAAGTTGTAAGACTCACGAACAATATACTAAAATTTCGTCCCGATTAGAGATTGTTTGGTAATTGATCAAGACTAGGGCATATTTTGATATGAACGTTTTCTCTCTTCTCAGCAATTTTCTCTTTGGCACAAATAAATCTAATAATCATCACGAATATATGACATAATACAAACTCGTCTACAAGGAGGGCTTGACGAAAAATACTATGTTAGGGAGCTCCAAATTAGATTCTATCCGTCGGATGTCAAGAGGCAAGACTCAAGAACAACATACTAATATTTAATCTCGATTAGAGGTCTTTTGGTAATCGAATGAGCCTTGGGAAAATTTTGATATGAACGTTTTCTCTCTTTTGAGCACCTTCTCTTTTGTACAAAAAAATCTAATAACCATCACCAATATATGACATAATACAAACTCATATACAAAAAGTGCTAGACAGAAAATACTAAGTTAGAGAGCTCTAAATTAGATTCTAACCGTTGGATATCAAGATGCAAGACAAAAGAACAACATACTAAAATTTCTTCCCGATCAGAGATCGTTGGTTCATCGATCGAGACAGGAGAAAATTTTGATATGAACATTTTCTCTCTCTTGGGCACTTTTCTCTTTGGCATAAAGAAATCTAATAATCATCACCAATATATGACATAATACAAACTCGTATACAAGAAGGGCTAGACAGAAAATACTTTGTTAGTGAGCTCCAAATCAGATTCTAACCATTGGATGTCAAGATGCAAGAGTCAGGAACAACATACTAAAATTTCGTCCCGATCAAAGATCGTTTGGTCATCGATCGAAAATACAGCAAATTTTGATATAAACGTTTTCTCTCTTCTGGGCACTTTTCTCTTTGGCATAAAAAAATCTAATAATCATCACAAATATATGACATAATACAAATTCGTATACAAGGAGGGCTAAACGGAAAATACTAAGTTAGAGAGCTCCAAATCAGACTCTAACCGTTGGATGTCAAGATGCAAGTCTCAGGAACAACATATTAAAATTTCGTACCGATAAAAGATCGTTTGGTCATCAATCGAGATTAAACCAGATATTGATATGAACGTTTTCTCTTTTCTGGACACTTTTCTCTTTGGCACACAAAAATCTAATAATCATCACCAATATATAACATAATACAAACTTGTATACATGCAGAGCTAGACAGAAAATACTAAATTAGAGAGCTCTAAATCAGATTCTAACTGTTGGATCTCAAGATTCAAGACTCAGGAACAACATACTAAAATTTCGTCCCAATCAGAGATCGTTTGGTCATCGATTGAGACTAGAACAAATTTTGATATGAACGTTTTCTTTCTTCTGGGCACCTTTCTGTTTGGCGGAAAAAAATCTAATAATCATCACTAATATATGACATAATGCAAACTCGTATACAAATATGGCTACACTGAAAATACTAACTTGCAAAGCCACAAATCAGATTGTAACAATTGGATGTCAAGATGCAAGACTGAGGAACAACATACTAAAATTTTGACCCGAATGGAGATCATTTGATCATCGATCGAGACTAGAGTAAATTTTGATATGAATGGGTTTTCTCTATTCTGGGTACTTTTCTCTTTGGCACAAAAAAGTCTAGTAATTATCACCAATATATGACATAATACAAACTCGTATACAAGGAGGGCTAGACAGAAAATACTATGTTAGAGAGCTCCAAATCAGATTCTAACTGTTCGATGCCAAGACAGAAGTCTCCGGAATTACATACTAAAATTTCGTCCCGATCATATATCGTTTGGTCATCGATCGAGACTAGAGCAAATTTAGATATGAACGTTTTCTCTCTTCTAGGTACCTTTCTATTTGGCACAAAAAACTTAATAATCATCACCAATATATGACATAATATAAACTCGTATAAAAAAATGGATAGATAGAAAATGCTAGGTTAGAGAGCTCCAAATCAGATTCTAACGGTTGGATGTCAAGATACAAGATTCATGAACAACATACTAAAAATTCATCACGATCTGAGATCGTTTGGTCATCTATTGAGACTAGAGCAAATTTTGACATAAACATTTTCTCTCTTCTCGGCACTTTTTTCTTTGGCACAAAAAAATCTAATAATAATCACCAATGTATGACATAATACAAACTTGTATACAAGAAGTGATAGACAGAAAATATTGAGTTAGAGAGCCTCCAATCAGATTCTAATCGTTGGATGTCAAGATGCAAGACTCATGAACAACATACTAAAATTTCACCCCGATCAGAGATCGTTTGGTCATCGATCGAGATTAGATTAAATTTTGATATGAACTTTTTCTCTCTTCTGAGCACCTTTCTATTTGGTACAAAAAAAACTAATAATCATAACCAATGTATTACATAACGGAAACTCTTATACAAGAAGGGCTAGATAGAAAATACTAAGTTAGAGAGCTCCAAATCAGATTCTAACCGTTGGATGGCAAGATGCAGAACTTAGGAACAACATACTAAAATTTCGACCCGATTAGAAATCGTTTAGTGATCGATTGAGACTAAACCAAATTTTGATATGAACGTTTCTTTATTCTGGGCACTTTTCGCTTTTGCGAAAAAAAATCTAATAATCATCACCAATATATGACATCATACAAACTCTTATACAAGGAGGGCTAGACATAAAATACTATGTTAGAGAGCTTCAAATCAGATTCTAACCGTCGGATGTCAAGATACAAGGCTGAAGAACAAAATACTAAAATTTCGTTTCAATCAGAGATCGTTTGGTCATCGATCGAGATTATAGCAAGTTTTGATATGAATGTTTTCTCTCTTTTGGGCACTTTTCCCTTTGGCAAATAAAAATCTAATAATCATCACAATATGTGACATAATACAAACTCGTACACAAGGAGAGACAAACAGAAAATACTTTGTTACATTGCTCCAAATAAGATTCTGACCTTTAGATGTCAAGATTAAAGACTCGTGAACAACATAGTAAAATTTCGTCCCGATCAGAAGTTGTTTGGTCATCGATAGAGACTAGAGCACATTCTGATATGAACGTTTTCTCTCTTCTGAGCACTTTTTTCATTGACACAGAAAATACTATGTTAGGGGGCTTCAAATTATATTCTAACCATTGGATGTCAAGATGTAGGACCCAGGAACAACATACTAAAATTTTGTTCCGATCAGAGATCGTTCGGTTATCGATCGAGACTAGAGAAAATTTTGATGTGAAGGTTTTCTCTCTTCTGGGCTCCTTTCTATTTCGCACAAAAAAAATCTAATAATCATCACCAATATATGACATGATACAAACTCGTATTCAAATATGGCTAGACAGAAAAAACTAAGTTATAGATCTCTAAATCAGATTCTAACGGTTGGATGTCAAGATACAAGACTCAGAAACAACATAATAAAAATTCGTTTCGATCAGATATCGTGTGGTCATCGATCAAGACTAGAGCAAATTTTGACACAAAAAAACCTAATAATTATCACCAATATATGACATAATACAAACTCTTTTACAAAAAGGCCTAGACAGAAAATATTACGTTAGAGAGCTCCAAATCATATTCTAATCGTTGGATGTCAAGATGTAAGATTCAGGAACAACATACTAATATTTAATCTCGATTAGAGGTCGTTTAGTAATCGAACGAGGCTTGAGAAAATTTTGATATGAACGTTTTCTCTCTTCTGAGCTCCTTTCTCTTTTGCAAAAAAAAATCTAATAATCATCACTAGTATATGACATAATACAAACTCGTATACAAGGAGGGCCAGACAGAAAATACTATGTTAGAGAGCTCCAAATCAGATTTTATCCGTTTGATTTCAAGATAAAAGACTCAGGAATAACATACTAAAATTTTATCTCGATTAGAGATCGTTTGGCCATCAATTGAGACTAGAGCAAATTTTGATATGAACGTTTTCTCTCTTCTAGGCCCTTTTCCCTTTGGCACAAAAATGGTCTAACAATCATCATCAATGTATGACATAATACAAATTCATATACAAGAAGCGCTAGGCAGAAAACACTATGTTAGAGACCTCCAAATCAGATTCTAACCGTTAGATGTGAAGATGCAAGACTCAGAACAATAAACTAAAATTTCGTTCTGATCAGAGACTACAGCAAATTTTGACATGAACGTTTTCTCTCTTCTGGCCACTTTTCTTCTTGGCACAAAAAGATCTAATAATTATCACGAATATATGACCTAATACAAACTCGTATACAAGGAGTGCTAAACAAAAAATACTATGTTAGAGAGCTAGAAATCATATTCTAACCGTTGGATATCATGATGTAAGACTCAGAAAAATCATACTAAAATTTCGTCGCGATCTGAGATCGTTTGGTCATCGATCAAGACGAGAGAAAATTTTGATATGAACGTTTTCTCTTGGCACAAATAAATCTAATAATCATCACGAATATATGACATAGTACAAACTCGTCTGCAAGGAGGGCTAGACCAAAAATACTATATTAGGGAGCTCCAAATCATATTCTAACTGTCGGATGCCAAGAGATAAGACTTAAGAACAACATACTAATATTTCATCTCGATCAGAAGTCGTTTGATAATTGATCGAGGCTTGATCAAATTTTGATATAATCATTTTCTCACTTCTTGGCACCTTTCTCTTTAGCACAAAAAAATCATATAATCTTCATCAATATATGATGTAATACAAACTCGTATATAAATAGGGCTATACAAAAAATACTAAGTTAGAGATCTCCAAATCAGATTATAACCATTGGATGTCAAGATGCAAGATTCAGGAATCGAGACTAGAGCAAATTTTGATCTAAACGTATACTAGGAATGCTAAACAAAAAATACTATGTTAGAGAGTTTCAAATCAAATTCTAACCGTTAGATGTCAAGATGCAAGGCTAAGGAACAACATATTAAAATTTTGTCACGATCACAGATAGTTTGGTCATTGATCGTGAATAGAGCAAATTTTGATATGAACGTTTTCTCTCTTCTAGGCACTTTTCTTTTTGGTAATAAAAAATCTAATAATCATTACCAATATATGACATTATACAAACTCGCATACAAGGTGAGCTAGATAGAAAATACTAAGTTAGAGAGCTTTAAATTAGATTCTAACCATTGGATGTCATGATGCAAGACTCAGGAACAACATACTAAAATTTCGTACCGATCAGAGATCGTTTGGTCATCGATCAAGACTAGAGCAAATTTTGATAAGAACATTTTCTATCTTCTGGGCACCTTTCTGTTCGGCATAAAAAAAATCTAAAAATTATCACCAATATATGACATAATACAAACTCGCATAAAAGGCGGGCTAGATAGAAAATACTAAATTACAGAGCTCCAAATTAGATTCTAACTGTTGAATGTCAAGATGCAAGACACAGGAACAACATACTAAAATTTCATCCCGATTAAAAATCGTTTGGTCATCGATCGAGACTAGAGAAAAAAATTTTACGAACGTTTTCTCTCTTCTGGGCACTTTTGTATTTGGCACAAAAAAATCTAATAATCATCACTAATGTATGACAAAATACAAACTTGTATACAAGCAGGGCTAGACAGAAAATACTAAATTAAAGAGCTCCACATCAGATTCTATCTATTGGATGTCAAGATACAAGACTCAGGAACCACATACTAAAATTTCATCCCGATCAGAGATTGTTTGGTCATCGATCGAGACTAGAGCAATTTGTGATATGAATTCTTTCTATCTTCTGGGCACATTTCTTTTTGGCACAAAAAAACTTAATAATCATTACCAATATATGACATAATACAAACTCATATACAAATATGGCGAGACAGAAAATACTAAGTTACAGAGCCTCAAATCAGATTCTAACTGTTGGATGTCAAGATACATGACTCAGGAAGAACATACTAAAATTTCATCCCAATCAGAGATCGTTCGGTAATGGATTGAGACTAAAAGAAATTTTGACATGAACTTTTTCTCTCTTCTAGGCACCTTTCTATTTCGCACAAAAAAATCTAATAATCATCATCAACATATGACATAATACAAACTCTTATACACGGAGGGCTAGATAGAAAATACCAAGTTAGAGAGCTTCAAATCAGATTTTAATCGTTGGATGTCAAGATATAAGACTTAGGAACAACTTACCAAAATTTCGTAACGTTCAGAGATCGTTTGGTAATCAATCAAGACTATAGCAAATTTTGATTTGAACATTTTCTATCTTCGTGGCACTCTTCTCTCTAGCACAAAAAAAATCTAATGATCATCACGAATATATGACATAATACAAACTTGTATACAAGGAGGGCTACACAGAAAATACTATCCTAGAGAGCTCCTAATCAGATTCTAACCGTTGGATGTCACAATGTAAGACTTAGGAACAACATACTAAAATTTTGTCACGATCAGAGATCGTTGGCCATCGATCGAAACTAAAGCAAATTTTGATATGAACGTTTTCTCTCTTCTAGGCTCATTTCTCCTTGGCACAAAAAAATCTAATAATTATCACGAATATATGACATAATACAAACTCATATATAAGGAGTGCTAGGCAGCAAATACTATATTAGAGAGCTCGAAATCAGATTCTAACTATTGGATGTCAAGATGTAAGACTCAGGAAAAACATACTAAAATTTCGTCCTGATCAGAGATCGTTTGGTCATCGATCGATACTAAAGAAAATTTTAATATGAACGTGTTATCTCTTCTGGGCACTTTTTTTTTTGGCACAAAAAAAATCTAATAATTTTCACCAATATATGACATAATACAAACACGTATATAAGGAGGGTTAGACCGAAAATACTATGTTAGAGAGCTCCAAATTAGATTCTAACCGTTAGATGTTAACATATAAGAGTCAGGAACAAGATACTAAAATTTCATCTCGATCAGAGATCGTTTGGCCATCGATCATGACTAGAGCAAATTTTGATATGAACTTTTTCTCTCTTTCAGGCACCTTTCTATTTGGCACAAAAAAACTTAATAATCATTACCAATACATGACATAATACAAACTCATATACAAATATGGTTAGATAGAAAATACTAAGTTAGAGAGCTTCAAATCAGATTTTAACCGTTGGATGTCAAAATGCAATACTCAGGAACATCATACTAAAATTTCGTCCCGATCAGAAATCGTTTGGTCATTGATCAAGATTAGAGCACATTTTTATATGAACGTTTTCTCTCTTATAGGCACTTTTCTCTTTGGTAATAAAAAATCTAACAATTATCACCAATGTATGACATTATACAAACTCGTATACAAGGCAAGTTAGACAGAAAATACTAAGATAGAGAGCTCTAAATTAGATTCTAACCGTTGGATGTGAAGATGCAAGACTCAGGAACAACATACTAAAATTTCGTCATGATCAGAGACTATTTGGTCGTCGTTCGAGACTAGAGCAAATTTTGATATTAATGTTTTCTCTCTTTTGGGAACTCTTCTTCTTGGCACAAAAAGATCTAATAATCATCACGAATATATGACATAATACAAACTCGTATAGGAGTGCCAAATAGAAAACACTATGTTAGAGAGCTCCACATCAGGTTCTAGCTTTTGGATGTCAAGATGTAAGACCTAGGAACAACATATTAAAATTTCATCCCGATCAGAGATCGTTAGATGTCAAGATGCAAGACTCAGGAACAACAAACTAAAATTTCGACCCAATTAGAGATCGTTCGGTCATCGATCGAGACCAGAGCATATTTTTATATTAACGTTTTCTCTTTTCTGGGCACTTTTCTCTTTGGCACAAAATAATCTAACAATCATCATGACTATTTGACAAAATATAAACTCGTATATAAGGAGGGCTATAAAGAAAATACTATGTTAGAGAGCTCCAAATCAGATTCTAACTATTGGATGTCAAGATGTAAGGCTCAGGAAAAATATACTAAAATTTCGTCCCAATTAGAGATCATTTGGTCATCGTTCGAGAGCAGAGCAAATTTTGATATGAACATTTTCTCTCTTCTGGGCACCTTTCTATTTGGCGCAAAAAAATCTAATAATCATCACCAATATATGACATAATATAAACTCTTATACACGGAGGGCCAAATAGAAAATACTAAGTTAAAGAGCTCCAAATCGTATTCTAACCGTTGGATGTTAAGTTGCAAGACTCAGGAATAACATACTAAAATTTTAACCCGATTAGAGATCGTTTGGTCATTGATCGAGACTAGAGTGAATTTTGATATTAATGTTTTCTCTCTTCTGAGAACTTTTCTCTTTGAGACAAAAAAATATAATAATCATCACGAATATATGACAAAATACAAACTCATAAACAAGGAGAGCTATACAGAAAATACTATGTTAGAGAGCTCCAAATCAGATTCTAACTGTTGGATGTCAAGATGCAAGACTCAAGAAGAACCTACTAAAATTTCATCTCGATCAGAGATCGTTTAGTCATCGATCGAGAATAGAGCAAATTTTAATATATCATGTTATCTCTTCTGGGCACTTTTTTCTTTGGCACAAAAAAAGACTAATAATTATCACCAAAATATGACATAATACAAACTCGTACATAGGTAGGGCTAGATAGAAAATTCTGTGATAGAGAGCTCTAAATCAGATTTTAACCGTTGGATGTCAAGATACAAAACTCAGGAACAACATACTAAAATTTCATCCTGATGAGATATTGTTTGGTCATCAATCGAGACTAGAGAAAATTCTGATATGAACGTTTTGTCTCTTATGTGCACTTTTCTTTTTGGCACAAAAACATCTAATAATCATCACCAATATATGACAAAATACAAACTCGCATACAAGGCGGCGTAGATAGAAAAAACTAAGTTACAGAGCTCCAAATTATATTCTAAACGTTGAAAGTCAAGATGCAATACTCAGGAACAACATATTAAAATTTTGTCCCGATCAAAAATCGTTTAGTCATCGATTGAGACTAGAGAAAATTTTGTTATGAACATTTTCTCTCTTTTGGGCACTTTTCTATTTGGCACAAAAAATCTAATAATCACCACCAATGTATGACATAATACAAACTTGTATACAAGTAGGGCTATACAGAAAATACTAAGTTTGAGAGCTCTAAATCAGATTCTAACTGTTGGATGTCAAGATGCAAGACTTAGGAACAACATACTAAAATTTCATCCCGATCAGAGATCGTTTGGTCATCGATTGAGAGTAGAGCAAATTTTGATATGAACGTTTTCTCTCTTTTGAGTACCTTTCTATTTGACACAAAAAAACTTAATATTCATTACCCATATATGACATAATACAAACTCGTATACAAATATGGCTAGACAGATCATAGATCCTTTGGTCATTGTTAGAGACTAGAGCAAATTTTGATATGAACATTTTCTCTCTTTTGTGCACCTTTCTATTTAGCACTTAAAAATATGATAATCATCACAAATATATGACATAATACAAACTCTTATACAAGGAGAGCTAGACAAAAACCACTAAGTTAGATAGCTTCAAATCAGATTCTAACCGTTGGATGTCAAGATGCAAGACTCAGGAACAACATACTAAAATTTCATCCCGATCATAGATCGTTTGGTCATCGATCGAGACTAGAGCAAACTTTGATATGAAAGTGTTTTCTCTCTTTTGGGCACTTTTCTCTTTGGCGCAAAAAAAATCTAATAATTACCACCAATATATGACATTATACAAACTCGTATATAAGGAGTGTTAGAAAGAAAATACTATGTTAGAGAGCTCCAAATCAGATTCTAACCATTGGATGCCAAGATACAAGATCGTTTAGTCATCGATTGAGATTAGAGCAAATGTTGATATTAACGTCTTCTCTCTTCTAGGCATTTTTCTCTTTGGCCCAAAAAAATCTAATAATTACCACCGATATTTATATGAACGTTTTGTCTCTTCTGGGAACTTTTTTCTTTAGCACAAAAATATCTAATAATCATCACCAATATATAACATAATACAAACACTTATACAAGGAGTGCCATGCAGAAAATACTATGTTAGAGAGCTCTAAATCATATTCTAACCATTAGATGTGAAGATGTAAAACTCAGGAAAAACATACTAAAATTTATTCTCGATCAGAGATTGTTTGGTCAACTATCAAGACTAGAGCAATTTTTGATATAAATGTTTTCTCTCTTATGGGCACTTTTCTCTTTGGCACAAAAAGATCTAACAATCATCACGAATATATGACATAATACAAACTCGTATAAAAGGAGGGCTATACAAAAAATACTATGTTAAGGAGCTCTAAATCAGATTCTAACCGTTGGATGTCAAGATGCAAGACTCATGAACAACATACTAAAATTTTGTCCCAATCAGAGATCGTTTTATCATCAATTGGGACTAAAGCAAATTTTTATATGAACGTTTTCTCTCTTCTAGGCACTTTTCTCTTTGGAATAAAAAAATTTAATAATCATCACCAATATATGACATAAGATAAACTTGTATACAAGCAGGGTTAGACAGAAAATACTAAATTAGAGAGCTCCAAATCAGATTCTAACCGTTGGATGTCAAGATGCAACACTTAGAAACAACATACTAAAATTTCGTCCTGATCAGAGATCGTTTGGTTATCGAACGAGAATAGAGGAAATTTTGATATGAACGTCTTCTCTCTTCTGGGTACTTTTCTCTTTGGCACAAAAAAGTCTGATAATTATCACCAATATGACATAATACAAACTCTTATACAAGGAGGTCTAGAGAGAAAACACTAAATTAGAGAGATCCAAATCAAAATCTAACCGTTGGATGCAAAGATACAAGACTTAGGAACAACATATTAAAATTTTGATCCAATTAGAGAACGTTTGGTCAACGATCAAAGCTAAATCAAATTTTGATCTGAACGTGTTTTCTCTCTTCTAGGCACTTTTCTCTTTGGCGCAAAAAAATCTAACAATTATCACTAATATATGACATAATGCAAACTCGTATACAAGGATGGTTAGACAAAAAATACTATGTTAGAGAGTTCCAAATCAGATTCTAACCATTTGATGTCAAAATACAAGACTAGCGAACAACATACTAAAATTTCGTTATGATCAAAGATCTTTTGGTAATCGATCAAGAATAGAGCAAATTTTGATATGAATGTTTTATCTCTTCTGGGCGCTTTTCTATTTCATACAAAAAAATCTAATAATAATTACCAATATATGACATAATACAAACTCACATCTAAGGCAAACTAGATAAAAAATACTACGTTATAGGGCCTCAAATCAGATTCTAACTGTTGGATACCAAGATGGAAGACTCAGGAATAACATACTAAAATTTCATCACGATCAGAGATCGTTTGGTCATTAATCGAGACTAGAGAAAATTCTGATATGAATGTTTTCTCTCTTATGTGCACTTTTCTTTTTGGCACAAAAAAATCTAATAATCATCGCCAATATATGACAAAATACAAACTCGCATACAAGGCGGGGTAGATAGAAAATACTAAGTTATAGAGCTCCAAATTAGATTCTAACCGTTGAATGCCAAGATGCAAGACTCAGGAACAATATACTAAAATTTTGTCCCGATCAAAAATCGCTTAGTCATCGATCGAGACTATAGCAAATTTTGTTACGAACATTTTCTCTCTTCTGGACACTTTTCTATTTGTCACAAAAAATCTAATAATCATCACCAATGTATGGCATAATACAAACTTGTATACAAGTAGGGCTATACAGAAAATACTAAGATTGAGAGCTCTAAATCAGATTCTTACTGTTTGATATCATGATGCAAGACTCAGAAACAACATACTAAAATTTCATCCTGATCAGAAATCGTTTGGTCATCGATTGAGAGTTGAGCAAACTCTAATATGAACATTTTCTCTCTCCTGAGCACCTTTCTATTTGGCACAAAAAAACTTAATAATCATTACCAATATATGACATAATACAAACTCGTATACAAATATGGCTAGACAGAAAATACTAAGTTAGAGAGCCCCAAATCAGATTTTAACCGTTGGATGTCAAGATACAAGACTCAGGAACAACATACTAAAATTTCATCCCGATCAGAGATCGTTCGGGCATCGATGGAGACTAAAGGAAATATTGATATGAATTTTTTCTCTCTTCTAGGCACCTTTCTATTTGGCACAAAAAAATCTAATAATCTTTATCAATATATGACATAATACAAACACTTATACACGGAGGGCTAGACAGAAAATACTAAGTTAGAGAGCTCTAAATTAGATTCTAAACGTTGGATGTGAAGATGTACGACTGAGGAACAACATGCTAAAATTTTGTCCCGATCAGAGATTATTTGGTCGTCGTTCGACACTAGAGCAAATTTTGATATGAACATTTAATCTCTTTTAGGCGCTTTTCTTCTTGGCACAAAAAGATCTAATAATTATCACGAATATATGACATAACACAAACTCTTATAATTGGAGAGCTAGACCGAAAATACTATGTTAAAGAGCTCCAAATTAGGTTCTAACTGTTAGATGTCAAGATGTAAGACACAGTGGCAACATAGTAAAATCTAATAATTTTGATTTGAACGTTTTCCCTCTTCTAGGCACTTTTCTCTTTAGCAAAAAAAAAATCTAATAATCATCACCAATATATTTCATAATACAAACTCGTACACAAATATGGCTAGAAAGAAATTACTATGTTAAAGAGGTCTAAATCAGATTCTAACTATTGGATGTCAAGAGGCAAGAATCAGGAACAATATAATAATATTTCGCCCAGATCAGAGATCGTTTAGTCATCGATAAGGACTAAAGAAAATTTAGATATGAACGTTTTCTCAGTTCTGGGCACCTTTCTTTTTGGCAGAAAAAATATAATAATCATCACCAATATATGACATAATTCAAACTCGTATACAAGGAGGGCTATACAGAAAATACTATATTAGAGAGCTCTAAATCAGATTCTAACCGTTGGATGTCAAGATGCAAGACTCATGAACGTCATACTAAAATTTCGTCCCGATCAGATATCGTTTGGTCATCGATCAAGACTAGAGCAAATTTTGATATGAATGTGTATTCTTTCTTCTGGGCACTTTTCTCTTTGACACAAAAAAATATAATAATTACCACCAATATGTGACATAATCAAACTCGTATACAAGGAGAGCTAGACAGAAAATACTATGTTAGAGAGCTATAAATCAGATTCTAATCGCTGGATGTCAAGATACAAGATCGTTTGGTCATCGATTGAGATTAGAGCAAATATTGATATAAACGTTTTCTCTCTTCCGGGCGCTTTTCTCTTTTGGCGCAAAAAAACTAATAATTATCACAAATATATGACATAATACAAACTCGAAATCAGATTCTAACTGTTGGATGTTAAGATGTAAGACTCATGAATAACATACTAAAATTTCGCCCCAATCATAGATCCTTTGGTCATTGTTGGAGACTAGAGCAAATTTTGATATGAACGTTTTCTCTCTTCTGTGCACCTTTCTATTTGGCATAAAAAAATCTGATAATCATCACAAATATATGACATAATACAAACTCTTATACAAGGAGAGCTAGACAAAAAACACTAAGTTAGATAGCTTCAAATCAGATTCTAACCGTTGGATGTCAAGATGCAAGACTCAGAAACAACATACTAAAATTTCGTCCCAATCAGAGATCATTTGTTCATCGATCGAGACTAGAGCAAACTTTGATATGAAAGTGTTTTCTCTCCTCCGGGCACTTTTCTCTTTGGCGCAAAAAAAATCTAATATTCACCACCAATATATGACATAATACAAACTCGTATATAAGGAGGGCTAGACAGAAAATACTATGTTAGAGAGCTCCAAATCATATTCTAACCGTTGGATGTCAAGATACAAGATTGTTTGGTCATCGATCGAGATTAGAGGAAATATTGATATTAACGTTTTCTCTCTTCTAGGCACTTTTCTCTTTGGCCCAAAAAAATCTAATAATTACCACCAATATTTATATGAACGTTTCGTCTCTTCTAGGAACTTTTCTCTTTGGCACAAAAAAATCTAATAATTATCACCAATATATGGCATAATACAAACACTTATACAAGGAGGGCCATGCAGAAAATACTATGCTAGAGAGCTCTAAATCATATTCTGACCATTAGATGTCAAGATGTAAAACTCAGGAAACACATACTAAAATTTATTCTCGATCAGAAATTGTTTGGTCAACTATCAAGACTAGAGCAATTTTTGATATAAACGTTTCCTCTCTTCTGGGCACTTTTCTATTTGGCACAAAAAAATCTAACAATCATCACGAATATATGACATAATACAAACTCGTATAAAAGGAGAGCTATACAAAAAATACTATGTTAAGGAACTCCAAATCAGACTCTAACCGTTGGATGTCAAGATGCAAGACTCAGGAACAACATACTAAAATTTCGTCCCAATCAGAGATCGTTTTGTCATCGATTGAGACTAGAGCAAATTTTTATATGAACGTTTTCTCTCTTCTGGGCACTTTTATCTTTGGAATAAAAAAATTTAATAATCATCACCAATATATGACATAAGATAAACTTATATACAAGCAGGGCTAGACAGAAAATACTAAGTTAGAGAGCTCTAAATCAGATTCTAACCGTTTGATGTCAAAATACAAGACTAAGGAACAACATACTAAAATTTCGTTCTGATCAGAGATCGTTTGGTAATCTATCAAGAATAGAGCAAATTTTGATATGAATGTTTTATCTCTTCTGGGCGCTTTTCTATTTCGTACAAAAAAATCTAATAATAATTACCAATATATGGCATAATACAAACTCACATCTAAGGCGAACTAGATAAAAAATGCTACATTACAGAGCCTCAAATCAGATTCTAACCATTAGATAGCAAGATGCAAGACTCAGGAATAACATACGAAAATTTCATCTCGATCAGAGATCGTTTGGTCATCGATCGAGACTAAAGCAAATTTTAATGTAAACATTTTCTCTCTTCTTGGCACCTTTCTATTTCGCAAAAAAAACTTAATAATCATCACCCATATATGACATAATACAAACACGTATACAAATATGGCTAGACAGAAAATGCTAAGTTATGGAGCAAAAAATCAGATTCTAACCATTGGATGTGAAGATGCAAAAATCAGGAACAACATACTAAAATTTCATCCCGATTAGGGATCGTTTGGTCATCGTCGAGAGTAGAGCAAATTTTGATACGAACGTTTTCTCTCTTCTAGGCACCTTCCTATTTGGCACAAAAAAATCTAGTAATAATCACTAATATAAGACATAATATAAACTCGTATACAAGGATAGCTAGACAGAAAATACTATGTTAGAGAGCTCTAAATCAGATTCTAACCGTTGGATGTCAAGATGCAAGACTCAGGAACAACATACTAAAATTTTGTCACGATCAGAAATTGTTTTGTCGTCGATTGAGACTAGAGCAAATTTTGATATGAACGTTTTATCTCTTCTGGGCAGTTTTCTCTTTGGCACAAAAAAATCTAATAATCACTACCAATATATGACATAATACAAACTCGTATACAAGGAGGGCTAGACAAAAAATACCATATTAGGGAGCTCCAAATGAGATTCTAACCATTGGATGTCAAGAATCAAGACTCAGGAACAACATACTAAAATTTCATCCCGATCAGAGATCGTTTGGCAAAAACAAATCTAATAATCATCACGAATATATGACATAACACAAACTCGTACACAAAGAGTGCTAGACAAAAAATACTAAGTTAGAAAACTCCAAAATCAGATTCTAACCGTTGGATGTCAAGATGCAAGACTCAGCAACAACATACTAAAATTTCGTCCCGATCAGAGATTGTTTCGTCATCGATTAAGATTAGAGTAAATTTTGATATGAATGTTTTCTCTTTTTTTGGAGCTTTTCTCGTTAGCACAAAAAAATCTAATAATCATCACCAATATATGACTTAATACAAACTCGTACATAAGGAGCGCTAGATGGAAAATACTATGTTAGAGAGCTCCAACTAAGATTCTAACCGTTGGATATCAAGATGTAAGAATCAGGAACAACGTATTAAAATTTCGTCCGATTAGAGATCGTTTGGTCATCGATCAAGACTAGAGCAGATTTTGATATAAACGTTTTCTCTCTTCCGGGCAATTTTCTATTTCACACAAAAAAATCTAATAATTATCACCAATGTATGACATAATACAAACCCGTCTAAAAGGAGGGCTAGACAGAAAATACTATGCTAGAGAGCTCCAAATCCGATTGTAGCCGTTGGATGTCAAGATGCAAGGCTCAAGAACAATATAATAAAATTTCGTCCCGATCAGAGATCGTTTGGTCATCGATTAAGACTAGAGCAAATTTTGATATGAACGTTTTCTCCCTTCTGGGCACTTTTCTCCTTGGCACAAAAAAATCAAATAATCATCACTAATATATGACATAATACAAACTCGTACACAAATAGGGCTAGACAGAAAATGCTAAGTTAGAGAGCTCTAAATCAGATTCTAATCGTTGGATGTCAATATGCAAGAATTAGGAATAACATATTAAAATTTCGCTCCGATCAGAAATTGCTTGGTCATCGATCGAGACCAGAACAAATTTTGATATTAACGTTTTATCTCCTCTGGGCACTTTTCACTTTGGCACAAAAAAATCTAATAATTATCGCAAATGTATATCAAATAATACAAACTCATATACAAGGAGGACTAGATAGAAAATACTATGTTAGAGAGGTCCAAATCTGATTCTAACCGTTAGATGTCAAAATGCAAGACTCAGGAACAACATACTAAAATTTAATCCCGATCAGAGATCGTTTGGTCATCGATTAAGACTAGAGCAGATTTTTACATGAACGTTTTCTCTCTTCTGGGCAATTTTCTCTTTGGCACAAAAAATTCTAATAATCATCACCAATATATGACATAACACAAACTCGTATACAAGGAGGGCTAGACAGAAAATACTATGTTAGAAGGCTCCAAATCAGATTCTAACCGTTATATGTCAAGATACAAGGCTCAGGAACAACATACTATGTTAGAAGGCTCCAAATCAGATTCTAAACTTTGTCCAATCAGAGATCGTTTGGTCATTGATAAGGACTAGAGCAAATTTTGATAAGAATGTTTTCTCTCTTAAAGGCCCTTTTCTCTTTCGCACTAAAAAATATAATAATTATCACCAATATATGACATAATACAAACTTGTATAGCTCCAAATCAGATTGTAACCGTTGGATGTCAAGACGCAAGACTCAGGAACAACATACTAAAATTATGTCCTGATCAAAGATCATTTAGTCATCGATCAAGACTAGAGCAAAATTTATATGACCGTTTTCTCTCTTCTAGGCAATTTTCACTTTTTCACAAAAAATATAATAACATTCACCAATATATGACAAAACACAAACTCGTATACAAGGAGTGCTAGACAGAAAACACCCTGCTATACAGCTTCAAATCAGATTCTAACCATATGATGTCAGTAGGCAAGACCCAAGAACAACATACTATTATTTTATCTCGATCAGAGGTCGTTTGGTAATCGATTGAGGCTTGAGAAAATTTTGATATGAACGTTTTCTCTCTTCTGGGCACCTTTTGCTATGAAACAAAAAATCTGATAATCATCACCAATATATGACATAATACAGACTTGTATAAAAATAGGGCTAGACAGAAAATACAAAATTAGAGATCTCCAAATCAGATTGTGACTGTTGGATGTCAAAATGCAAGACTCAGGAACAACATACTAAAATTTCGTCCCGATCAGAGATCGTTTGGTCATCGGTCGAGACTCGAGTAAATTTTGATATGAATGTTTTCTCTATTCAGGGCACTTTTTTCTTTGGCACTAAAAAATCTAATAATCATCACCAATATATGACATAATACAAACTTGTATAGAAGGAGGGTTAGCAAGAAAATACTATGTTAGACGGCTCCAAATCATATTCTTATCGTTGGATGTCAAGATACAAGATTCAAGAACAATATACTAAATTTTTGTCTCAATCAGAGATTGTTTGGTCATCGATCGATACTGGAGCAAATTTTGATATAAACCTTTTCTCTATTCTGGGCACTTTTCTCTTTCGCACAAAAAAATCTAATAGTCATCACCAATATATGACACAATACAAATTCATATGCAAGGAAGGCTAGACAGAAAATATTATGTTAGAGGGCTCCAAATAAGTTTCTAACCATTGGATGTCATGAGGCAAAACTCAAGAACAACATGCTAACATTTCATCCCAATCAGAGGTTATTTGGTAATCCATCAAGGCTTGAGCAAATTTTGATATGAACGTTTTCTCTCTTCTGGACAATTTTCTCTTTGGCACAAAAAATCTAATAATCATCACCAATATATGACATAATACAAACTTGTATACAAGGAGGGCTAAACAGAAAATACTATGTTAGAGAGCTCCAAATCAAATTCTGATCGTCGGATATCAAGATGCAAAACTCAGGAACAACATGCTAAAATTTCATCCCGGTCAGAGATCGTTTGGTCATTAGTCAAGATTAAACCAAATTTTTACATGAACGTTTTCTCTCTTCTGTGCACTTTTCTTTTTGGCACAAAAAAATCTAATAATCATCACCAATATCTGACATAATACAAACTCGTATACAAATAATGCTAGACAGAAAACACTAAGATAGAGAGCTACAAATCATATTTTAATCGTTAGATGTCAATATGCCAGACTCAGGAACAATATACTAAAATTTCGTCACGATCAGAGATCGTTTAGTCATAGATCGAGACTAAAGCAAATTTTGATCTGAACGTTTTCTCTCTTCTGGGCACCTTTCTCTTTAGCTCAAACAAATCTAATATTCATCACAAATATATGACATAATACAAACTCGTGTACGAAGAGGGATAGACAGAAAATACTACGTAAGAGAGTTCTAAATCAGATTCTCACTTCTGGGTACTTTTCTCTTTAGCACAAAAGAATTTAATAATCATCACCAATATATGACATAATACAAACTCATATACAAATAGGGCTAGATAGAAAATAATAAGTTAGAGAGCACTAAATCAGATTATAATCTTTGGATGTCAAGATTCAAGACACAAGAACAACATACTAAAATTTCGTCTCGATCGGTCATCGATCGAGACTATAGCAAATTTTGATATGACCGTTTTCTCTCTTCTAAGCAGTTTTCTCTTTAGTACAAAAAAATCTATTAGTCATTACCAATATAAGACATAATACAAACTCTTATACAAATAGGGCTAGACAGAAAATACTAAGTTAGAGAGCTTCAAATCAGATTCTAACTGTTGGATGTCAAGATGCATGATTCAGGAACAACATACTAAAATTTCGTACCGATCAGATATCGTTTAGTTATCAACTAAGACTAGAGCAAATTTTGATATGAAAGTTTTCTCTCTTCTGGGTAGCTTTCTCTTTGGCACAAAAAATCTAACCATTGGATGTCAAGACGCAATACTCAGGAACAACATACTAAAATTTTGCCCCAATCAGAGAACGGTTGGCCATCGATCGAGACTAAAGCAAATTTTGATATGAACTTTTTCTCTCTTTTGGGCACCTTTCTCTTTGGCACAAACAAATCTAATAATCATCACCAATATATGACATAATACAAACTCGTATACTAGGAGAGCTAGGAAGAAAATACTATGTTAGAGAGATCCAAATCAGATTCTGACCATTGGATATTAAGATGTTAGATTCAGGAACAACATAATAAAATTTCGTCCTGATTAGAGATCGTTTTGTCATCGATCGAGACTAGAGAAAATTTTGATATGAACTTTTTCTTACTTCCGGGCACTTTTCTCTTTAGCACAAAAGAATTTAATAATCATCACCAATATATGACATAATATAAACTCGTATATAAGGAGGGCAAAACAGAAAATACTATGTTAAGGAGCACCAAATTAGATTCTGACCGTTGGATGTCAAGATGCAAGACTTAGGAACAACATATAAAATTTTGTCTCGATCAAAGATTGTTTGGTCATCGATCGAGAATAGAGAAAATTTTGATTTTAACGTTTTCTCTCTTTTAGGCAGTTTTCTTTTTGGCACAAAAATACCTAATAATCATCACTAATATATGATATAATACAAACTTGAAAAAAGGAGGGCTAAACAGAAAATACTATGTTAGAGAGCTCCAAATCAGATTTTGACAGTTGCATGTCAAGGTGCAAGACTCAGGAACAACATACTAAAATTTCGTCCTGATCAGAGATCATTTAGTCATCGATCGAGAATAAAGCAAATTTTTATATGAACGTTTTTTCACTTCTGGGCACTTTTCTCTTTAGCACAAAAAAATCTAATAATCATTACCAATGTATGACATAATACAAACTTGCACACAAGCAGGGCTAAACAGAAAAAACTATGTTAGGGAGCTCCAAATCAGATTCTGACCGTTTGATGTTAAGGTGCAAATTTTGATGTAAACGTTTTTTCACTTCTGAGAACTTTTCCCATTAGCACAAAAAACTCTAATAATTATTACCAATATATGACATAATACAAACTCGTATATAAAGAGGGCTAAAGAAAATACTTTATCAGAGATTGTTTGGTAATCGATCGAGACTAGAGCAAATTTTGATATGAACGTTTTCTCTCTTCTGGGCACTTTTCTCTTCGGCACAAAAAATTTAATAATTATCATCAACATATGACATAATACAAACTTGTATACAAGGAGGGCTAAAAAGAAAATACTATATTAAAGAGCTCAAAATCAGATTCTGACCTTTGGATGTCAAGACGTAAGACACAGGAACAACATACTCAAATTTCGTCCCAAACAGAGATCGTTTGGTTATCGATCGAGATTAGAACAAATTTTGATATAATGTTTTCTCTCTGCTTAGCACTTTTCTCTTTGGCACAAAAAAATCTAATAATCATTAGCAATATATGACATAATAGAAAATCATATACAAATAGGGCTAGACAAAAAATACTAAGTTATAGAGATACAAATCAGATTTTAACCGTTGGATGTCAATATGCAAGACTCAGGAATAACATAATAAAATTTTGTCCCGAATAGAGATCGTTCGGTCATCGATCGAGGCTAGAGCAAATTTTGATATGAACATTTTCTATCTTCTGTGTACTTTTCTCTTTAGCACAAAAAAACCTAATAATCATTACCAATACATGATATAATACAAACTCGTATATGAGCAGAGCTAGATAGAAAATACTACGATAGAGAGCTACAAATCAGATTCTAACTGTTGGATGTCAAGATGCATGACTCAGGAACAACAGAAATAAATTTCGTCCCAATCAGAGATCATTTAGCCATCGATCGAGACTAGACCAAATTTTGATTTGAACGTTTTCTCTCTTCTTGGCACTTTTCCCTTTGGCACAAAAAAATCTAATAATCATCACCAATATATGACATAATACAAACTCGTATACAAACAGGGCTAGACAAAAAACACTAAGTTAGAGATCTCCAAATCAGATTTTAACCGTTAGATGTCAAGATGCAAGACTCATGAACAACATAATAAAATTTCACCTCGATCAAAAATCGTTTGGTCATCGATCGAGATTAGAGCAAATTTTGATTTTATTGTTTTCTCTCTTCTGGGCACTTTTCTTTGGCACAAAAAAATCTAATAATCATCAACAATATAAGACGTAATACAAAATCATATACAAATAGGGCTAGAAAAAAAATACTAAGTTAGAGATCTCCAAATCAGATTCTAACTGTTGGATGTCAAGATGCAAGACTCAGGAATAACATACTAAAATTTAGCCCTAATCTAAAGATCATTTGGTCAAAGATCGGGATTAGAGTAAATTTTGATTTGAACGTTTTCTCTATTCTGGGCACTTTTTTCCTTGGCACAAAAAATCAAATAATCATCACCAATATATGACGTAATACAAACTTGTATACAAGGAGGGCTAGATTGAAAATACTATGTTAGGGAGCTCTAAGTCAGATTATAACCGTTGGACGTCAAGATGCAATTCTCAGGAACAACATACTAAAATTTCGTCCCGATCAGAGATCGTTTGGTCTTCGATCGAGACTATAGCAAATTTTGATATGAACTTTTTCTCTTTTCTGGGCACTTTTCTCTTTGGAACAAAGAGATCTAATAATCATTACCAATATATGACATAATACAAACTCGTATATAAATAAGGCTAGACAGAAAATACTAATTTAGAGAGCTACAAATCAAATTCTAACCATTGGATGTCAATATACAAGACTCAGGAACAATATACTAGAATTTCGTCCCGATCAGAGATCGTTTGGTCATTGATTGAGACTAGAGAAAACTTTGATATGAACGTTTTATCTTCTCTGGGCACTTTTCTCTCTTGCACAAAAAATTTAATAATCATCACCAATATATGACATAATACAAAGTCGTAAACTAGGAGTGCTATATAAAAAATACGATGTAATAGAGCTCCAAATCAGATTTTGACCGTTTGGTCTTCGATCAAGACCAGAGCAATTTTTTATATGAACGTTTTCTCTCTACTGAGCAGTTTTCTCTTTGAAACAAAAAAATCTAATAATCATCACTAATATATGACATAATACAAACTCGTATACAAATAGGGTAGATAAAAAAACTAAGTTAGAGAGCTACAAATCAGATTCTAACCGTTGGATGACAATATACAAGACTCAGGAACAACATATTAAAATTTCGTCCCAATCAAAGATCGTTTGGTCATCGATCGAGACTAGAGAAAATTTTGATATGAACGTTTTCTCTCTTCTGGGCACTTTTCTCTTTTACACAAAAAATATAATAATCATCACCAATATATGACTTAATACAAACTCGTATACAAGGAGGGCTAAACGGAAAATAATATGTTAGGAGCTTAAAATTAGATTCTGACCGTTGGATGTCAACATGCAAGACTCAGGAACAACATACTAGAATTTCGTCTCGATCAGATATCGTTTGGTCATCAATCGAGACTAGAGCAAATTTTGATATGAGCTTTTTCTCTCTTTTGAGCAAATTTTAATAATCGTCAGCAATATATAACATAATACAAAATCTCATACACAAATAGGGCTAGACAGAAATTACTATATTAGAGAGGTCAAAATCAGATTCTAAGCCGTTGGATGTCAAGATGGAAAGCTTAGGAACAACATACTCTAGAGCATATTTTGGTATGAAAGTTTTCTCTATTCTGGGAACTTTTCTTTTTGGCACAAAAAAATCTTATAATCACCCTAATATATGACATAATACAAATTCGTATATAAGGAAGGCTAGGCAAAAAATACTAAATTAGAGAGCTAAAAATCATATACTAACTATTGGATGTAAAGAGGCAAGACTCAGGAACAATATACTAATATTTCATCCCGATCAGAGATCGTTTGGTCATCGATCGAGACTAAACCAAATTTAGATATGAACGTTTTCTCTCTTATGGGCACCCTTCACTTTGGCACAAAAAAATCTAATAATTATCACCAATATATGATATAATACAAACTCACATACAAATAGGGCTAGAAAGAAAATACTAAGTTAGAGAGCTTAAAAACAGATTTTAACCGTTAGATATCAAGAAGCAAGACTTGGGAAAAACATACTAAAATTTCGTCCCGATCAGAAATCATTTGCTCATCGATCTAGACTAGAGCAAATTTTGATATGAACGTTTTCTCTCTTTTGGGCGCTTCTCTCATTGGCACAATAAAATCTAATAATGACCACCAATATATGACATAATAAAAATTTGTATATAAGGAGGGATAGAAAAAAAAATATTAAGTTAGAGAGCTCCAAATCAGATTTTAGTAGTTGGATGTTAAGATGTCCGACCCAGGAACAACATACTAAAATTTCGTCTCGATCAGAGATCGTTTGGTCATCGGTCGATACTAGATCAAATCTTGATATGAACGTTTTCTCTCTTCTAGGCACTTTTCTCTTTTGCTCAAAAAAATCTAATAATCATCACCAATATATGACATAATACAAACTTATATACGAGGAGTGCTAGACAAAAAATACTATGTTAGAGAGAGCCGAATCAGATTATGACCATTGGATGTTAAGATATAAGACTCGTGAACAACATCGATCGAGACTAGAGCAAGTTTTGATATGAACATTTTCTCTCTTCTAGGAATTTTTCTCTTTGGAAAAAAAACTAATAATCATCAACAATATAAGACATAATACAACCTCATATACAAATAGGGCAATAAAGAAAATAATAAGTTAGAGAGCTATAAATCAGATTCTAACTGTTGGATGTAAATATACAAGACTTAGGAACAACATACTAAAATTTCGTCTCGATCAGAGATCATTTAGACATCGATCGAGACTAGAGCAAATTTTGATATGAACGTTTTATCTCTTCTTGGAAATTTTCTCTTATCTCTTCTTGGAAATTTTCTCTTTGGCACGAAAAATCTACTAATCATCACCAATAGATGACATAATACAAACTCGTATACAAATAGGGCTAGACAGAAAATACTAAGTTAGAGAGCTATAAATCAGAATCTAACCGTTGAATGTCAATATACAAGACTCAGGAACAACATACTCAAATTTCGTCCCGATCAGAGATCGTTTAGTCATCGATCCAGACTAACGCAAATTTTGATATGAACGTTTTACCTCTTCTGAGCACTTTTCTCTTTAGCAGAAAAAATCTAATAATCATCACCTATATATGACATAATACAAACTAGTATACAAATAGGGCTAGACAGAAAATAATAAGTTAAAGAGCTACAAATAACATTCTAAGCATTGGATGTCAATATACAAGAGTCAAGAATAACATACTAAAATTTCGTCCCGATCAGAGATTGTTTGGCCATCGATCGAGACTAGAGTAAATTTTGATATAAACGTTTTATCTCTTCTGGGCACTTTTCTCTTTGGCACAAAAAAACTAATAATAATCACCAATATATGATATAATACAAACTCGTATACGAGGAGTGCTATACAAAAAAGAATATGTTAGAGAGCTCCAAATCAGATTTTGACCGTTGGATGTTAAGATGTAAGATTCAGGAACAACATCGATCGGGACTAGAGCAAGTTTTGATATTAACGTTTTCTCTCTTCTGGGCATTTTTTCCTTTGGAAAAAAAAATCTAATAATCATCACCAATATATGACATAATACAACCTCGCATACAAATATGGCTAGACAGAAAATACTATGTTAGAGAGCTATCAATTAGATTCTAACCGTTGGACGTAAATATACAAGACCCACGAACAACATACAAAAATTTCGTACCCATCAGAGATCTTTTGGTCATCGATTGTGACTAGAGCAAATTTCGATATGAACGTTTTCTGTCTTCTGGGCACTTTTCTCTTTAGCACAAAAAAATATAATAATCATCACAAATATATGACATAATGCAAACTCGTATACAAGGAGAGCTAAACAGAAAATTCTATGATAGGGATATCCAAATAAGGTCCTGACCGTTGGATGTCAAGATGAAAGACTCAAGAATAACATACCAAAATTTCGTCCATATCAGAGATCGTTTGGTCATTGATCGAGACTAGAGCAAATTTTGATATGAACGTTTTCTCTCTTCTGGGCACTTTTCTCTTCGGCACAAAAAACTCTAATAATTATCAACAATATATGACATAATACAATCTCGTATACAAATTGGGCTAGACAGAAAACAATAAGTTAGAGAGCTCTAAATCAGATTCTAATCGTTAGACGTCAATATGCAAGACTCAGCAATAACATACTAACATTTTGTCCCGATCAGAGATCGTTTCGTCTTCGATCGAGACTATAGCAAATTTTGATATAAACGTTTTATCTTTTTCGGGCACTTTTCTCTTTGGCACAAAAAAATCTAATAATCATTACCAATATATGACATAATATAAACTCGTATAGAAATAGAGCTAGACAGAAAATACTAAGTTAAAGAGCTACAAATCAGATTCTAACCATTGGATGTTAATATGCAAGACTCAAGAACAATATACTAAAAATTTGTCCCGATCAAAGATCGTTTAGTCATCAACCAAGACTAAAACAAATTTTGATATGAAAGTTTTCTCTCTTCTAGGTAGTTTTCTCTTTGGCAAAAAAAAATCTAATAATCATCGCCAATATATGACATAATACAAACTTGTACACAAACAGCGCTAGACAGAAATTACTATGTTAGAGAGGTCCAAATCAGATTCTAACTATTGGATGTCAAGAGGCAAGACTCAGGAACAATATACTAATATTTTGTCCCGGTCAGAGATCGTTTAGTTATCGATTGAGACTAAAGCAAATTTAGATATGAACGTTTTCTCTCTTCTGGGCACCTTTCTTTTTGGCAGAAAAAATATAATAATCATCACCAATATCTGACATAATACAAACTCGTATACAAATAGGGCTAGAAATAAAATACTAAGTTAGAGAGCTAGAAATCGGATTCTAACCGTTGGAGGTCAGGATGCAAGATTTAGGAAAAACATGCTAAAATTTTGTCTTGATTAGAAATTGTTAGCTCATTGATCTATACTAGAGCAAATTTTGATATGAACGTTTTCTCTCTTCTGGGCACTTCTCTCATTGGCACAAAAAAAATCTAATAATCATCACCAATATATGACATAATACAAACTCGTATCCAAATATGGTTAGACAGAAAACAATAAGTTAGAGAGCTCCAAATCAGATTCTAACAGTTGGGCGTTAAGATGTAAGACTCAGGAACAGCATACTAAAATTTCGTCTCGATCAGAGATCGTTTGGTCATCGATCGAGACTAGAGCAAATTTTGATATAAACATTTTCTCTTTTCTATGCACTTTTCTCTTTGGAACAAAAAAAATCTAATAATTATCACCAATATATGACATAATACAAACTCGTATACGAGAAATGCTAGACAGAAAATATTATGTTAAAGAGCGCCAAATCAGATTCTGATCGTCGAATGTTAAGATGTAAGACTCTGGAATAACATACTAAAATTTCGTCCTGATAAGAGACCGTTTGTTCATTGATCGAGACTATAGAAAATTTTGGTATGAACGTTTTCTCTCTTTTGGACACTTTTCTCTTTGGCGAAAACAAATCTAATAATTATCACCAGTATATGATGTAATACAAACTCGTATCCAAATTAGATTCTAATCGTTGGATGTCAAGATGCAATACTCAGGAACAACATACTAAAATTTCGCCCGATCAAAGATCATTTGGTCGTCGATCGAGATTAGAGTAAATTTTGATTTGAACATTTTCTCTCTTCTAGATGTAATACAAACTCGTATCCAAATTAGATTCGAAAATTTAGATGTCAAGATGCAAGACTCAGGAACAACATATTAAAATTTCGTCCCGATCAGAGATCGTTTCGTCATCGATCGAGACTAGAGGAAATTTTGATATGAACATTTTCTCTCTCCTTGGCACTTTTCTCCTTCGTACAAAAAAATATAATAATCATCACCAACATATGACATATTACAAACTCGTATACAATGAGAGCTGTACAAAAAAATACTATGTTATAAAGCCCCAAATCAAATTCTAACCGTTGGATGTCAAGATGCAGGGCTAAAAAATAATATACTAAAATTTCGTCCCGATCAGAGATCGTTTGGCGATTGGTCGAGACCATAGCAAATTCTGATATGAACATTTTCTCTCTTGTGGGCACTTTTCTCTTTGGCACAAAAAATCTAATAATCATCACCAATATATGACATAATACAAACTCGTATATATGGAGGGTTAGACAGAAAATACTATCTTAGAGAGCTCCAAATCAAATTCTAACAGTTAGATGTCAAGATGCAAGGCCCAGGAACAACATACTAAAATTTACTCCCCATCAGAGATGGTTTGGTCATCTATCGAGACTAGAGTAAATTTTGAAATGAACGTTTTCTCTCTTCTTGGCACCTTTCTCTTTGGCACAAAAAAAAAAATAATCATCACCAATATATAACATAATACAAACTCGTGTGCAAATAGAACTAGAAAGAAAATTCTAAATAAGAGAGCTCCAAATCAGATTCTAACCGTTGGATGTCAAGATGCAAGGCTCAAGAACAACATACTAAAATTTCGCCCCGACCGGAGATCGTTTAGCCATTGATCGAGTCTAGAGCAACTTTTGTTTTGAACATTTTCTATCTTTTGAGCACTTTTCTCTTTGGCACAAAAAAATGTAATAATCATTACTAACATGTGACATAATACAAATTCGTATACAAATAGGGCTAAAAAGGAAATACAAAGTTAGAGAGCTCTAAATCAGATTCTAACCGTTGGATGTCAAGATGCAAAACTCAGGAACAACATACTAAAAGTTTGTCCCGATCAGAGATCGTTTGGTATCGATCGAAAGTAGATGAAATTTTGATATGAACGTTTTCTCTCTTCTGAGAACTTTTCTCTTTGACCTAAAAAAATCTAATAATCATTACCAATATATAACGTAATACAAACTTGTATACTAATAAAGGTAGTCAGAAAATACATAGTTAGAGAGCTCCAAATCAGATTTGAACGTTTTCTCTCTTTTGGGCACTTTTTTTGGCAAAATAAATCTAAAAATCATCACCAATATAAGACGTAATATAAACTCGTACACAAATTGGGCTGGACAGAAAATACTAAGTTAGAGAGCTCCGAATCAGGTTCTAACCGTTGGATGTCAAGATGCAAGACTTAGGAACAACATACTAAAATTTTGCCCCGATCAAAGATCGTTTGGTCATCGATTGATATTAAAGTAAATTTTGATTTGGACTTTTTTCTCTTCTGGGCACTTTTTTCTTTGGCACAAAAAAATCTAATAATCATCACCAATATATGATGTAATACAAACTCATACACAAGGAGGGCTAGATTGAAAATACTATATTAGGGAGCTCTCTTTTCTGGGCACTTTTCTATTTGGGTCAAAAAAATCAAATAATCACCACAAATATATGACATAATACAAACTCGTATACAAATAGGGCTAGACAGAAAACACTAAGTTAGAGAGCTACAAATCAGATTTTATCCATTAGATGTCAAGATGCAAGACTCAGGAACAACATACTAAAATCTCATCCCGATCAGAGATCATTTGTTCATTTTGTCGAGATTAGAGCAAATTTTGATATGAACATTTTCTCTCTTCTGGGCACTTTTCTCTTTGGCAAAAAAAAATCCAATAATCATCACCAATATATGACATAATACAAACTCGTACACGAGTAGGGCTAGACAAAAAATAATATGTTAGAGAGCTTAAAATCAGATTCTAACCATTTAATGTCAAGATGCAAGACTTAGGAACAACATACTATAATTTCGACTCGATCAGAGATCGTTTGGTCATCGATGGAGACTAGAGGAAATTTTGATATCAATGTTTTCTCTCTTCTCAACACTTTTCTCTTTGGCACAAAAATATCTAATAATCATTACCAATATATGACATAATACAAACTCGTATACCAATAGGGCTAGGCATAAAATACAAAGTTAGAGAGCTACAAATTAGATTCTAACCGTTGGATGTCAATATGCAAGACTCAGGAACAACATACTAAAATTTCGTCCCGATTAGAGATCGTTTGGTCATCGATCGAGGCTAGAGCAAATTTTGATATGAATGTTTTCTCTCTTCTGGACACTTTTCTCTTTGACACAAAAAAATCTAATAATTATCACTAATATATAACATAATAAAAACTTGCATGCAAGGAGGGCTAGACAGAAAATACTACGTTAGAGAGCTCCAAATCAAATTCTAACCGTTGGATATCAAGATACATGGGTCAGTAACAACATACTAAAGTTTCGTCCCGATCATAGATTGTTTGGCCATCGATCGAGACTAGAGCAAATTTTGATATGAATATTTTCTTTCTACTGGGTACTTTTCTCTTTGACACAAAACATTCTAATAAGTATCGCTAATATATGACATAATATAAATCAAATTCTAACCGTCGGATGTTAAGAGGCAAGACTCAAGAACAACATACTATTGTACCATCTTCATCAAAGGTCGTTTGGTAATCGATCGAGGCTTAAGGAGATTTTGATGTGAACGTTTTCTCTTTTCTAGGCACCTTTCTCTTTGTTACAAAAAAATGTAATAACCATCACCAATATACGACATAATACAAACTTGTATACAAATAGGGCTAGACAGAAAATACAAATTTTGAGAGCTGCAAATCAAATTCTAACCGTTAGATGTCAAGATGCAAGAATCAGGAACAACATACTAAAATTATGTTTCGATCAGAGATCGTTTGGTTATCGATTGAGACTAGAGCAAATTTGGATATGAACGTTTTCTCTCTTATGGGCAGTTTTCTTTTGGCACAAAAAATCTATTAATCATCACTAATTTATGACATAAAATAAACTCGTATACAAGGAGGGCTCGAAAGAAAATACTACGTTAGAGAGCTCCAAATCAGATTGTGACCATTAGATGTCAAGATGCAAGAATCAGGAACAAACTCGATCGAGGCTAAAGAAAATTTTGATTTGAACATTTTCTCTCTTCTGGGAAATACTATGTGACATAGTAATATGTGACACAATACAAACTTTTAAACAAGGAGGGCTTAGCAGAAAATACTATGTTAGAGAGATCAAAATCCGATTCTGACCGTTATATGTCAAGATGCAAAACCTATGAACAACATACTCAAATTTAGTGCCGATCAGAGATCGTTTGGTTATCGATCGAGATTAGAGCAAATTTTGATACGAATGTTTTCTCTCTGCTGAGCATTTTTCTTTTTGGCACAAAAAAATCGAGTAATCATCCCCAATATATGATATAATACAAACTCGTATACAAATAAGGTAGATAGAAAATACTAAATTAGAGAGCCCCAAATCATATTCTAACTGTTGGATATCAGGATCCAAGACTCAGGAACAACATACTAAAATTTTGTCCCAATCAGAGATCGCTTGGTCATCGATTAAGACTAGAGCAAATTTTATGTGAATGTTTTCTCTCTCCAAGGCAATTTTCTCTTTGGCACAAAAAAATCTAATAATAATCACCAATATATGACGTAATACAAACTCGTATATAAGGAGGGCTAGACAGAAAATACTATGTTATAGTGCTCCAAATTAAATTCTAATCGTTGTATATCAAGATGCAAGGCTCAGGAACAACATACTAAAATTTTGTCTCAATCAAAGGTCGTTTGGTCATCGATCGACACTAGGGCAAATTTTGATATGAACGTTTTCTCTATTCTAAGCACTTTTTTCTTTGGCACAAAAAAATTTAATAATCATCACCAATATATGATATAATATAGACTCGTATGTAAATAGGCTAGATAGAAAATACTAGGTTAGAGAGCTCTAAATCGGATTCTATCCATTGGATATCAAGATGCAACACTCAGGAACAACATACTAAAATTTCGTCCCGATCAGAGATCGTTTACTCATCGACCAAGGCTATAGCAAATTTTATATGAATGTTTCCTCTTTTCTAGGCATTTTTCTCTTTGGCACAAAAAAATCTAATAATCATCATTAATATATGACATAATACAAACTCGTATACGAGGAGGGCTAAATAGAAAATAATATGTTAGAGAGCTCCAAATTAAATTCTAATCATTGTATGTCAAGATGCAAGGCCCAGGAATAACATACTAAAATTTCGTCCCGATCAGAGATCGTTTAGTCATCGATCGAGACTTGGGCAAATTTTGATATGAATGTTTTCTCTCTTTTGAGCACTTTTATCTTTGGCACAAAAAAATCTAATAATCATCACCAATATATGACATAATACAGACTCATATACAAATAGTGCTAGACAGAAAATACTAAGTTAGAGAGCTCCAAATCAGATTCTAACTGTTAGATATCAAGATGCAAGACTTAGGAACAACATACTAAAATTTCGTCTCGATTAGAGATCGTTTGGTCATCGATCAAGACTAAAACAAATTTTATATGAATATTTTCTCTCTTATAGGCATTTTTCTTTTTGGCACAAAAAAATCTAATAATTATCACTAATATATGACATAATGCAAACTCGTATACGATGAGGGCTAGACAGAAAATACTACATTAGAGAGCTCCAAATTAATTTCTAACTGTTGGATGTCAAGATGCAAGACTCAAGAAAAACATACTAAAATTTCGTCCCTATCAGAGAACGTTTGGTCATCTATCAAGACTAGAGTAAATTTTGATATGAATTTTTTCTCTCTTCTGAGCACTTTTCTCTTTGGCACAAAAAAATTAATAATCATCACCATTATATGACATAATACAAACTCGTTTACAAATAGGGCCAGACTGAAAGTACTAAGTTAGAGAGCTACAATTTAGATTCTAACTGTTGGATACGAAGATGCAAGACTTAGGAACAACATAATAAAATTTCGTCCCGATCAGAGATCGTTTGGTTATCGTTCAAGACTAGAGTAAATTTTATATGAATGTTTTCTCTCTTCTAGGCACTTGTCTCTTTGGCACAAAAAAATCTTATCATCCTCACCAATACATGACATAATACAAACTCGTATACAAGGATGGCTAGACAGAAAATACTATGTTAGAGGGCTCCAAATCAGATTTTAAACCATTAGATGTCAAGATGCAAGGCTCAGGAACAACATACTAAAATGTCGTCCCGATCAGAGACCGTTTGGTCATCGATCGAGACTAGAGCAATTTTTGATATGAAAGTTTTCTCTCTTCTAGGCACTTTTTTCTTTGGCAAAAAAATCTAATAATCATCACAATATGTGACATAATACAAACTTCTATAAAAGGAGAGCCAAACAGAGAATATTATGTTAGAGAGCTCTAAATCAGATTCTGACCATTAGATTTCAAGATGCAAGACTCATGAACAACATACTAAAATTTCGCCCTGATCAAAGATTGTTTGGTCATCGATCGAGACTAGAACAAATTTTGACATATAAGCTTTCTCTCTTCTGGGCACTTTTCTCTTTGGTACAAAAAAATCTAATGATGATCACCAATATATGACATAAAACAAACTTGTATACAAAGAGAGCTAGGCAGAAAATATTATGTTAGAGAGCTCAAAATAAGATTTTAATCGTTAGATGTCAACATACAAGACTCAGGAAGTTTTCTCTCTTCTAGGCACTTTTCTCTTTGCCACAAAAAAATCTCATAATCATCAGCAATATATAACATAGCACAAACTTGTATACAATGAGGCTTAGACATAAAATACTATGTTAGAGAGCTACAAATCAAATTCTAACCGTTGGATATCAAGATACAAAACTCAAGAACAACATACTAAAATTTCGTCTCGATCCGAGAACATTTGATTATCAATCGAGACTAGAGCGAATTTTGATATGAATGTTTTCTCTCTTCTGTGCACTTTTCTCTTTGGCACAAAAAAACTAATAATCATCAACGATATATGACATAATACAAACTTGTATACAAAGAGGGCTATACAGAAAATACTAAGTTAGGGAGCTCCAAATCAGATTCTAATCGTTAGATGTCAAGATGCAAGACTCATGAAACATATACTAAAATTTTGTCCTGATTAGAGATCGTTTGGTCATCGATCCAGACTAGAGTAAAAAAAATCCAATAATCATCACCAATATATCACATAATACAAACTCGTATATAAGGAGGGCTAGACAAAAAATACTATACTAAAGAGTTCTAAATTAGATTCTAATCGTCGGATGTCAAGGGGCAAGACTTAAGAATAACATACTAATATTTCATCTCGATCAGAGGACGTTCGGTAATCGATCAAGGCTTGACCAAATTTTGAAATGAACGTTTTCTCTCTTCTAGGCATCTTTCTCTTTTTAACAAAAAATCGAATAATCATCACCAACATATGACATAATACAAACTCATATACAAATAGAGCTAGATAGAAAATACTATGTTAGAGAGCTCTAAATCAGATTCTAACCGTTAGATTTCAAGATGCAAGGCTCAGGAATAACATACTAAAATTTCGTCATGATTAGAGATCGTTTGGTCATCGTTCTAATCTGATAATCATCACCAATATATGATATAATACAAATTCGTATACAAGGAGGCTTAGACAAAAAGTACTAAGTTAGAGAGCTCCAAATTAAATTTAACCGTTGGATGTCAAGATGCAAAACTTAGGAACAATATACTAAAATTTCGTCGTGATCAGAGTTCGTTTGGTAATCGATCGAGACTAGAACGAATTTTTATATGAACATTTCCCATCTTCTGGGTACTTTTCTCTTTGGCACAAAAAATTCTAATAATCTTCACCAATATATGAAATAATACAAACTCGTATACAAAGAGGGCTATACGGGAAATACTAAGTTAGATAGCTCCAAATCAGATTCTAACTGTTGGATATCAAGATGCAAGACTCAAGAACAACATACTAAAATTACATCACGATCCGAGATCATTTGTTCATAGATCGAGACTAGAGCAATTTTTGATATGAACTTCTTGTCTCTTCTAGGCACTTTTCTATTTGACACAAAAAAATCTAATAATCATCACCAATATACGACATAATACAAACTCTTTTGCAAGGATGGCTAGACAGAAAATACTACGTTAAAGAGCTCGAAATCAGATTTTAACCGTTGGATGTCAAGATGCAAGACCCAGGAATAATATACTAAAATTTAGTCTCAATCAAAGATCGTTTGGTTGTCTATCGAGACTAGAGAAAATTTTGATACTAAACATTTTTTCTCTTCTAGGCACTTTTCTCTTTGGCACAAAAAAATCTAATAATTATCACCAATATATAACATAATACAAACTCGTACACAACGAGAGCTAGACTAAAAATACTAAGTTAAAGAGCTTCAAATCAAATTCTAACAGTTGGATGTCAAGATACAAGATTCAGAAACATCGTACTAAAATTTCGTCGCGATCAGAGATCGTTTGGTTATAGATCGAGACTAGAGAAAATTTTGATATGAACGTTTTAGTCTTCTAGGCACTTTCTCTTTGGCCCAAAAAAATCTAGTAATTATCACTAATATATGACATAATACAAACTCATATACAAGGAGGGCTAGACAGAAAAATCTTATAATCATCACCAATATATGACAATTTTCTCTTTGGCACAAAAAATCTTATAATCATCACCAATATATGACAAAATAAGAACTCGTATACAAGGAGAGGTAGACAGAAAATACTATGTTAGAGAGCACTAAATCAGATTCTAACCGTTGATTGTCAAGATGCACTACTCAGGAACAATATATTAAAATTGCATCTCGTGTAGATAGTGTTTGATTATCGATCGAGACTAGAGCAAATTTTGATATGAACGTTTTTTTTCTTCTGGGCCCTTTTCTCTTTGCCACAAACAAATGTAATAATCATCACCAATATATAACATAATACATACTCGATACAAGGAGGGCTAAGCAGAAAATGTCATATTAGAGAGCTCTAAATTAGATTCTAGCTGTTGGATGTCAAGATGCAAGACTTAGGAAAAAACATACTAAAATTTAGTCCCGATTAGAGATCTTTCGGTAATTGATCGAGACTAGAGCAAATTTTGATATTACCATTTTCTATCTTCTGGGAACTTTTCTCTTTGACACAAAAATTTCTAATAATTAATACCATTATATGACATGATACAAACTCGTACACAAGGAGGGCTAGACAGAAAATAGTATGTTAGAGAGCTCTAAATTAGATTCTAACCATTGGATGTCAAGATGCGAGACTTAGGAAGAGCATGCTAAAATTTCGTCCTGATCAAAGATCGTTTGGTCATCGATCGAGACTAGAGCAAATTTTTATATGAACGTTTTCTCTCTTCTGGGCACTTTTCTCTTTGACACAAAAAATCTAATAATCATCACTAATATATGACATAATACAAACTCGTATACAAGGAGGGCTAGACAGAAAATACTAAGTCAAAGAGCTCCAAATCAGATTCTACCCATTGTATGTCAAGATGCAAGACTCAAGAATAACTTACTAAAATTTTGTCTAAATCAGAGATCATTTGGTCATCGATCGAGATTAGAGTAAATTTTGATATGAACGTTTTCTCTCTTCTAGGCACTTTTCTCTTTGATACAAAAAAATCTAATAATCATCACCAATATATGACATAATGCAAACTTATATACAAGGAGGGCTGGATAGAAAATACTAAGTTAGATAGGTCCAAATCAGATTCTAATCATTAGATGTCGAGACGCAAGGCTCAGGAACAACATACTAAAATTTGATCCCGATCAGAGATCGTTTGATCGTATATCGAGACTAGAGCAAATTTTAATGCTAAATGTTTTTTCTCTTCTAGGCACTTTTCTCCTTGGCACAAAAAAATCTAATAATTATCGCCAATATATGACATATTTCAAACTCGTATACAGGGAGAGCTAGACTGAAAATACTAACTTAAAGAGCTACAAATCATATTCTAACAGTTGGATGTCAAGATGCAAGACTCAGAAACAACGTATTAAAATTTCGTCGCGATCAAAGATCGTTTGGTTATCTATCAAGACTAGAGCAAATTTTGATATGAACATTTTTCTCTTCTAGGCACTTTCTCTTTGGCCCAAAAAAATCTAATAATCATCACCAATATATGACATAATACAAACTCATACACAAGGAGGGCTACACAGAAAATACTAAGTTAAAAAGCTCCAAATCAGATTCTAACCGTTGGATGTTAAGATGCAAAACTCAGGAGCAACATACTAAAATTTCTTCCCGATTAGAGATCATTTGGCCATCGATCAAGACTAGAGGAAATTTTGATCTGAGCATTTTCTCTCTTTTGGGCACTTTTCTCTTTAGTACAAAAAAATCTAATAATTATCACCAATATATGACGTAATACAATCTCGTGTACAAGGAGGCTAGAAAGAAAATACTACGCCAGAGATCTCCAAATCAGATTCTAACCGTCAAATGTCAAGAGACAAAACTCAAGAACAACATACTAATATTTCATCTCAATCAGAGGTCATTTGGTAATCGATCGAGGTTTGAGAAAATTTTGATATGAACATTCTCTCTCTTTTGGGCATCTTTCTCTTTGAAACAAAAAAAAATCTAATAATCATCACCAATATATGAAATAATACAAACTCGTATACAAATAAGGCTAGACAAAAAATACTAAATTAGAGAGCTCTAGATTAGATTTTAACCGTTGGATGTCAATATGCAAGACACAGGAACAACATACTAAAATTTTGTTCCGATCAGAGAGAGTTTGGTTATCGATCGAGATTAGAGAAAATTTTGATATGAACTTTTTCTCTATTTTGGGCACTTTTCGCTTTAGCACAAAAAAATCTAATAATCATAACCAATATATGATATAATGCAAACTCGAATACAAGGAAGGCTACACAGAAAATACTAAGTTAGAGAGCTCCAAATCAGATTCTAACTGTTGGATGCCAAGATGCAAAACGCATGAACAAAATACTAATATTTCGTCCCAATAAGAGATCGTTTGGTCATCGATCGAGACTAGAGTAAATTTTGATATGAAAGTTTTCTCTCTTTTGGGGACTTTTTTCTTTGCTACAAAAAAATATAATAATCATCACCATTATATGACATAATAAAAACTCGTATACATGGAGGGCTAGACTGAAAATACCAAGTTAGATAGCTAAAAATCAGATTCTAACCGTTGGATGTCAAGATGCATGGCTCAGGAACAACATACAAAAGTTTCGTCTCGATCAGAGATCGTTTGGTCATCGATTAAGACTAAAGCAAATTTTTATATGAACGTTTTCTCCCTTCTGGGCAATTTTCTTTTCCGTACAAAAAAATCTAATAATCATCACCAATATATATGACATAATACAAACTCGTAAACAAGGAGGGCTAGACAGAATATACTATGCTAGAGAGCTCCAAATCAGATTTTAACGATCGGATGTCAAGAGGCAAGACTTAAGAATAACATACTAATATTTCATCGCAATCAGAGGTCGTTTGGTAACCGATCGAGGCTGGAGAAAATTTAATATTAACATTTTCTATGTTCTTGGCACCTTTCTCTTTGGCACAAGAAAAATTCTAATAATCATCACCAATATATGACATAATAAAAACTCGTATACAAATAGAGCTAGATAGAAAATACTAAGTTCGAGGGCTCCAAATCAGATTCTAACCGTTGGATGTCAAGATGTAGGACTCAGGAACAACATACTGAAATTTCGTCCCGATCAGAGATCATTTGATGATCAATCAAGACTAGAGCAAATTTTAATTTGAACGTTATCTATCTTCTGGGCAATTTTCTCTTTGGCACAAAAAAATCAAATAATCATCACCAATATAAGGCGTAATAAAAACTCGTATGTGAGGAGGGCTGGACAGAAAATATTACGTTATAGAGCTGCAAATCAGATTCTAATCGTTAGATATCAAGATGCAAGACTCAGGAACAACATACTAAAATTTCATCCCGATTAGAGATCGTTTGGTCATCGATCGAGTCTAGAGAAAATTTTGATATGAACGTTTTCTCTCTTCTGGCACTTTTCTCTTTAACACAAAAAAATCTAAAAATCATCACCAACATATGACATAATACAAACTCGTATACAAGGAGGGCTAGATAGAAAATACTATATTAGATAGCTTCAAATCAGATTCTAACAGTTAGATGTCAAGATACAGTACTTAGGAAAAACATACTAAAATTTTGTCCCGATCAGAGATCATTTGGTCATCGATCGAGACTAGAGCAAATTTTGATGTGAGTGTTTTCACTATTTTGGGCACTTTTCTCTTTGGCATAAAAAAATATGATAATCATCTCCAATATATGGCACAATACAAACTCCTATACAAGGAAGACTAGATAGAAAATATTTTGTTAGAGAGCTCCAAATGAGATTCGAACCGTTGGATGTCAAGAGGCAAGACCTAAGAACAACATACTGATATTTCATAGCAATCAGAGGTCGTTTTTAAATCGATCGAGGCTGGAGCATATTTTGATTTTAACGTTTTCTGTCTTCTGGGCACCTTTCTCTTTGGCAAAAAAAAATTCTAATAATCATCACCAATATATGACATAATACAAACTCGTATACAAATAGGGCTGGACAGAAAATACTAAGTTGGAGGGCTCTAAATCAGATTACAATTGTTGGATGTCAAGACGTAGGACTCAGGAACAACATACCGAAATTTTGTCCAGATTAGAGATCGTTTGGTCATCAATCGAGGCTAGAGCAAATTTTCACTTAAACCTGATTTCTCTTCTGGGCAATTTTCTTTTTGGCACAAAAAATTCAAATAATCATCACCAATATAAGACGTAATACAAACTCATATACGAGGAGGGCTGGACAGAAAATACTAAGTTCAAGAGCTTCAAATCAGATTCTAACCGTTGGATATTAAGATGCAAGATTCAGGAACAAGATACTAAAATTTTATCCCGATTAGAGATCGTTTGATCACTAATCGAGAGTAGAGCAAATTTTGATATGACATTACATAAACTTGTATACACAGAGATCGTTTGGTCATCGATCGAGACTATAGCAAATTTTAATATGAACGTTTTCTCTCTTCTGGGCACTTTTCTCTTTGACACAAAAAAATTATTAACCATCACCAATATATGACATAATACAAGTTCGTATACAAGGAGGGCTAAATAGAAAATACTAAGTTAAAGAGCTCGAAATCAGATCCTAACCGTTGGATGCCAAGATGCAAGACTCAAGAACAACATACTAAAATTTCTTCCCGATCAGAGATCGTTTTGGTCATCGATAGAGACTAGAGCAAATTCTGATATGAACGTTTTCTCTCTTCCGGGAAATTTTTTCTTTGGCACAAAAAAATCTATTAATTATCACCAATATATGACAAAATGCAAACTCGTAAACAAGGAGGGATCGACAGAAAATATTAGGTTAGAGAGGTCCAAATTAGATTCTAATCGATGGATGCCAAGATGTAAGACTCAGGAAAAACAGATCAAAATTTTGTCCTGATCAAAAATCGTTTGGTCCTCGATCGAGACTACAGCAAATTTTGATATGAACGTTTTCTCCCTTCTGGGCAATTTTCCCTTAGGCAAAAAAAGATCTAATAATCATCACCAATATATAACATAATACAAACTCGTATATAAGGAGGGCTGCACAAAAAATACTAAGTTAGAAAGCTACAAATCAGATTCTAACCCTTGGATGTCAAGATGCAAGACTTGGGAACAACATACTAAAATTTCATCTCGATCAGAGATCGTTTGGTCATTGATCAAGAATAAAGCAAAATTTGATATAAACGTTTTCTCTCTTCTAGGCTCTTTTCTCTTTGGCATAAAAAAAATCTAATAATTATCACCAATATATGACATAATACAAACTCGTATATAAGGAGGGTTAGATAGAAAATACTATGTTAGAGAGCTCTAAATCAGATTCTAACCGTTTGATGTCAAGAGCAGAGACTCAGGAACAACATATTAAAATTTTGCCTTGATCAGAGATCGTTTGCTCATCGGTCGAGAATAGAGCAAATTTTGATATAAACGTTTTCTCTCTTCAAGGCAATTTTCTCTTTGTCACAAAAAATCTAATAATCATCACTAATATAAGACAAAATACGAATTCATATACAGGGAGAGCTAGACAGAAAATACTAAGTTAGGGAGCTACAAATCAGATTCTAACCGTTAGATGTCAAGATGCAAGATTCAAGAACAACATACTAAAATTTCGTCCTAATCAGAGATTGTTTGGTCTTCAACCCAGACTAGAATAAATTTTGATTTGAACGTTTTCTCTCTTCTGGACACTTTTCTCTTTGGCACTAAAAAATCTAATAATCATCACCAATATATGACATAATACAAGCTCGTATACAAGGAGGTTTATAAAGAAAATGCTAAGTTAGAGAACTCCAAATCAGATTCTAATCGTTAGATGTCAAGACGTAAGACTCAGGAACAATATACTAAAATTTTGTCATGATCAAAAATCGTTTTGTCTTCGATCCAGAGTAGAGCAAATTTTGATATTAACGTTTTCTCCCTTCTAGGCTATTTTCTCTTTGGCACAAAAAAAACCAAATAATTATCACCAATATATAACATAATACAAACTCGTATATAAGGAGAGCTAGACAGAAAATACTAAGTTACAGAGCTCCAAATCAGATTCTAATCGTTGGATGTCAAGATGTAAGATTCATGAACAACATACTAAAATTTTGTCCCGTTCAGAGATCGTTTGTTCATCGATCGAGACTAGAGAAAATTTTGATATGAACGTTTTCTCTCTTCTGGGTAATTTTATCTTTAGCACACAAAAATCTAATAATCATCACCAATATATGACAAAATATGAACTCGTATACAAGGAGGTCTAGACAGAAAATGCTAAGTTAAAGAGCTCCAAATCAGATTCTAACCGTTGGATATCAATATGCAGGGCTTAGGAACAGCGTACTAAAATTTCGTCCTGATCAGAGATCGTTTGGTCATTGATCGAGACTATAGAAAATTTTAATATGAACATTTTCTCTCTTTTGGGCAATTTTCTCCTTGGCTCAAAAAATCTAATAATCATCACAAATACATAACAAAATACGAACTCATATACAAGGAGGGATAGACAAACTCATATACCATTTAGAGAGGTGCAATTTAGATTCTAACTGATGGATATCAAGATGTAAGACTGAGGAACAACATATCAAAATTTTGTCACGATCAAAAATCGTTTGGTCATCGATCGAGACTAGAGTAAATTTTGATATGAAAGTTTTCTTCCTTCTGGGCAACTTTCTCTTGGGCACAAAAAAGAATCAAATAATCATCACCAATATATAACATAATACAAACTCGTATATAAGGAGGGCTATAAAAAAAATATTAAGTTAGAGAGCTCCAAATTAGATTCTAACCATTGGATGTCAAGATGCAAGAATTAGGAACAACATACTAAAATTTTGTCTCCATCAGAGATCGTTTAGTGATCGATCGAGACTAGAGCAAATTTTGATATGCACGTTTTCTCTCTTCTAGGCACTTTTTTCTTTGTCACAAAAAAAATAATAATCATCACCAATTTATGACAAAATACGAACTCGTATATAAGGAAGTCTAGACAGAAAATAATAAGTTAGGGAGCTCTAAATCAAATTCTAACTGTTAAATGTCAAGATGCAAGATTCATGAACAACATACTAAAATTTCACCCCGATTAGAGATCGTTCGGTCTTCGATCAAGAGTAGAATAAATTTTGATGTGAACATTTTTTTCTCTTTTGGGCAATTTTCTCCTTGGCTCAAAAAATCTAATAATCATCCCCAATATATAACAAAATATGAACTCATATACAAGGAGGGTTAGACAGAAAATACTAAGTTAGATAGTTCCAAATCAGATTCTAACCGTTGGATGTCAAGATGCAAGATTCATAAACAACATACAAAAATTTCGTCACGATCAGAGATCGTTGGTCATCCATTGAGACTAGAGTAAAATTTGATATGAACGTTTTCTCTCTTCTGGGGAATTTTCTCTTTGGCGCAAAAAAATCTAATAATCATCACAAATATATGACAAAATACGAACTCCTATGAAAGAAAGGCTAGAAAGAAAATACTAAGTTAGAGAGCTGCAAATCAGATTCTAACCATTGGATGTCAAGATGCAAGACTCAAGAACAACACAGTAAAATTTAGTCCCGATTAGAGGTCATTTGGTCATAGATAGAGACCAAAGAAAATTTTGATATGAACGTTTTCTCTCTTCTGGCCACTTTTCTCTTTGGCACAAAAAAATTTTATAACCATCACCAATACATGACATAATACAAGCTCGTATATAAGGAGGGCTAGACAGAAAATACCAGGGTAGACAGAAATTTTTTATATGAACGTTTTCTCTCTTCTTGCATTTTTCTCTTTGGCACCAAAAAATTTGAAATTCATCACCAATATATTACATAATGCAAAGTCATATACAAGGAGGGCTCGACAGAAAATACTAAGTTAGAGAGGTCCAATTTAGATTCTAACTGATGGATGTCAAGATGTAAGATTGAGGAACAACATATCAAAATTTTGTCATGATCAAAAATCATTTAGTCATTGATCGAGACTAGAGTAAATTTTGATATGAACGTTTTCTTCCTTCTGGGCAACTTTCTCTTTGGCACCAAAAAAATAAAACAATCATCACCAATATATAACATAATACAAACTCGTATATAAGGAGGGCTATAAAAAAATACTAAGTTAGAGAGCTCAAATATAGATTCTAACCGTTGGATGTCAAGATGCAAGAATTAGGAACAACATACTAAAATTTCGTCTCGATCAGAGATCGTTTAGTCATAGATCAAGACTAGAGCAAATTTTGATATAAACGTTTTCTCTCTTCTAGGAACTTTTTTCTTTGTCACAAAAAAGCTGATAATCATTACCAATTTATGACAAAATACGAACTCGTATACAAGGAGGGCTTGACAGAAAATAATAAGTTAGGAAGCTCTAAATCAGATTCTAACCGTTGGATGTTAAGATGCAAGATTCATGAACAACATAATAAAGTTTTGTCCCGATCAGAGATAGTTTGGTCTTCGATAGAGACTAGAATAGATTTTGATACGAACGTTTTCTCTCTTCTTTGCACTTTTGGCGTTGGCACAAAAAAATGTAATAATCATCACCAATGTATGAAATATTACAAGCTCGTATACAAGGAGGGTTAGACAGAAAATACTAAGTTAGAGAACTCCAAATCAGATTCTAATCGTTGGATGTCAAGATGTAAGACTCACGAACAACATACTGAAATTTCGTCCTGATCAAAATTTGTTTTGTCATGGATCGAGACTAGAGAAAATTTTGATATTAACGTTTTTTCCCTTCTAGACAATTTTCTCTTTGGCACAAAAAAAACCTAATAATCATCACCCGTATATAACATAATACAAACTCGTATATAAGGAGGGATAGATAGAAAATACAAAGTTAGAGAGCTCCAAATCATATTTTAACCATTAGATGTCAAGATGCATGATTCATGAACAACATACAAAAATTTCGTCTGGATCAGAGATCGTTTAGTCATCGATCAAGACTAGAGCAAATTTTGATGTGAACGTTATCTCTATTCTGGGAAATTTTCTCTTTGGCATAAAAAAATCTAAGAATGATCACCAATATATGACATAATACAAACTCATATAAAAGGAGGGCTACAAAAAAAAATTAAGTTAGAGAACTCCAAATCAGATTCCAATCGAATGAATGTCAACATGCAAGATTTATGAACAACATACTAAAAATTTGTCCTGATAAGAGATCGTTTGGTTATCGATCGACACTAGAGCAAATTTTGATATGAAAATTTTCTCTCTTATGGGCAATTTTCTCCTTGGCTTAAAAAATCTAATAATCATCACCAATATATGACATAATACAAACTCGTATACAAGGAGGGTTAAATAGAAAATATTATGTTAAATAGTTCTAAATCATATTCTAACCGTTGGATGCCAAGATGTAAGACTGAGGAACAACAAACTAAAATTTATTCCCGATTTGAGGTCGTTTAGTCATCGATCGAGAGTAGAGTAAATTTTGATATCAACGTTTTCTCTCTTCTGGGAGCTTTTCTCTTTTGCACAAAAAAATCTAATAATCATCACCAATATATGACATAATGCAAACCCATATACAAGGAGGGCTCGACAGAAAATACTGGGTTAGAGAGGTCCAAATTAGATTTTAACCGATTGATGTCAAGATGTAAGACTCAGGAGCAACATATCAAAATTTCGTCCTGATCAAAAGTCGTTTGGTCATCGATCGGCATTAGAGTAAATTTTGATATGAAAGTTTTGTCCCTTCTAGACAACTTTATCTTTGGCACAAAAAAATTTCTAACAATTATCACCAATATATAACATGATACGAATTCGTATATACGGAGGGCTACACAAAAAATACTAAGTTCGAGAGCTCTAAATTATATTCTAACCGTTGGATGTGAAGATGCAAGAATTAGGAACAACATACTAAAATTTCGTCTCAATCAGAGATCATTTGGTCATCGATCGAGACTATAGCAAATTTTGATATCATCGTTTTCTTTCTTCTAGGCACTTTTCTCTTTGCCACAAAAAATCTAATAATCATCATCAATATATGACAAAATACGAACTCGTATACAAGGAGGGTTAGACAAAAAATAAAAAGTTAAGGAGCTCCAAATCAGATTTTAACCGTTGGATGTTAAGATGCAAGATTCATGAACAACATAGTAAAATTTCGTCCCGATCAGAGATAGTTTGGTCTTCGATAGAGACTAGAATAGATTTTGATACGAACGTTTTCTCTCTTCTGTGCACTTTTCTCGTCGGCACAAAAAAATGTAATAATCATCACCAATGTATGAAATATTACACGCTCGTATACAGGGAGGGTTAGACAGAAAACACTAAGTTAAAGAACTCCAAATCAGATTCTAACCGTTTGATGTCAAGATGTAAGACTCAGGAACAACATACTAAAATTTAGTCCTGATCAAAATTTGTTTTGTCATTAATCGAGACTAGAGCAAATTCTGATATGAACGTTTTCACCCTTCCGGGAAATTTTCTCTTTAGCACAAAAAAATCTAATAATTATCTCCATTATATAACATAATACAAACTCATATATAAGGAGGGCTAGACAAAAAATACTAAGTTAGAGAGCTCCAAATCAAATTCTAACCATTAGATGTCAAGATGCATCATTCACAAACAACATAAAAAAATTTTGAAACGATCAGAGATCGTTTGGTCATCGATCGAGATTAGAGCAAATTTTGATATAAATGTTTTATCTCTTCTGGGCAATTTTCTCTTTGGCACAAAAAAATCTAAGAATCATCACCAATATATCACATAATATAAACTTGTATACAAGGAGGGCTACACAAAAAATATTAAGTTAGAGAACTCCAAATTAGATTCCGACCGAAGGATGTAAAGATGCAAGATTCATGAACAACATACTAAAAATTCGTCCCGATTAGAGATCGCTTAGTTATCGATCAAGACTAGAGCAAAATTTTATATGAACATTTTCTCTATTTTTGGGCAATTTTCTCCTTGGCTAAAAAAATCTAATAATCATCACCAATATATAACAAAATACGAACTCATATACAAGGAGGGCTAGACAGAAAACACTAAGTTAGAGAGCTCCAAATTAGATTCTAATCGTTGGATGTTAAGATGCAAGATTAATGAACAACATGCAAAAATTTCGTCTCTATCAGAGATTGTTTGTTTATCGATTGAGAATAGAGTAAATTTTGATATGAACGTTTTCTCTTTTCTTGTCAATTTTTTCTTTGGAACAAAAAAATTTAATAATCATCAAATATATGAAAAATTACGAACTCGTATGCAAGGAAGGTTATACAAAAAATACTAAGTTAGAGAACTCCAAATCAGATTCTAACCATTGGATCTCAAGATGTAAGACTCAAGAACAACATACTAAAATTTCGTCCTGACCAGAGATCTTTTGGTCATTGATCGAGACGAGAACAAATTTTGATATAAACGTTTTCTCTCTTCTGGACAATTTTCTCTTTAGCACACAAAAATGTAATAATTATCACCAACATATGACATAATACAAACTCGTATACAAGAAGGGCTACACAAAAAATATTAAGTTAGAGAACTCCAAAGCAGATTCCAACCGATGGATGTCAAGATGCAAGATTTATGAAAAACATACTAAAAATTTGTCCCGATCAGAGATCGTTTGATCATCGATCGAGACTAGATCAAAATTTGATATGAACGTTTTCTCTCTTCTGGCAATTTTTTCTTTGGCACAAAAAATCTGATAATCATCACCAATATATGACAAAATACGAACTCATATATAAGGAGGGCTAGAAGGAAAATACTATGTTAAGGAGCTCCAAATCAGATTCTAACCATTATAAGTCAAGATGTAAGTCTCTGGAACAACATACTAAAATTTTGTACCGATCATAGATCGTTTGGTCATCGAACGAGGCTAGAGCAAATTTTCATATGAATGTTTTCTCTCTTTTAGGCACTTTTCTCTTTGACATAAAAAAATCTAAGAATCATCACCAATATATGACATAATACTAACTCGTATACAAGGAGGGCTACACAAAAAATATTAAGTTAGAGGACTCCAAAGTAGATTCCAACTGATGGATGTCAAGATGCAAGATTTATGAACAACATACTAAAAGTTTGTCTCGATCAGAGATCGTTTGATCATCGACCAAGACTAGATCAAATTTTGATATGAACGTTTTCTCTCTTCTAGGCAATTTTCTCTTTGGCACAAAAAATCTAATAATCATCACCAATATATGAAAAAATACGAACTGATATATAGGTAGGGGTAGACAGAAAATACTAAGTTAAGGAGCTCCAAATCAGATTCTAACCGTTATAAGTCAAGATGCAAGCCTCTAGAACAACATAATAAAATTTAGTACCGTTAATAGATCGTTTGGTCATCGAACGAGGCTAGAGCAAATTTTGATATAAACATTTTATCTCTTCTGGCACTTTTCTCTTTGGCACCAAAAAATCTAAAAATTATCACCAATATATGACAAAATAAAAACTCGAATACAAGGAGGGCTAGATATAAAATATTATGTTAAAGAGCTCTAAATCAGATTCTAACCGTTGGATGCCAAGATACAAGACTGAGTAAAAACATACTAAAATTTCTTCCCGATTAGAGGTTGTTTGGTCATCGATCGAGACTAAAGTGAATTTTGATATGAACATTTTCTCTCTTCTGGGAACTTTTTTCTTTGGCCCAAAAAAATCTAATAATCATCACTAATATATGACATAATGCAAACTCATATGCATTGTTGGCTCGACAGAAAATACTAGGTTAGAGAGGTCCAAATTAGATTCTAACCGATGGATGTCAAGATGTAAGACTCAGGAGCAAC
>JAOTAX010125702.1:0-20031 GCA_025629825.1 Erythroxylum guanchezii | reverse complement strand
AATTCATGGAATAGGGCTGCTGGAAATCATCACTCGTGTGCATGAAGTTTGCATGTAATTATGTGAATTATTAGCAAAATAATTGAAGCTTAAAGAGAGCATAAGGAAGCATGGAGCAAAAGCAATAGGAAGCAGAGGATTTGAATTGTCACATGAATAGAAGAGTGGGGCGAAGCAACATCAACACACAATTAAATGGTCCCACTAATTAATAGAGGACACGTATGCGGAGAAACAAGCAATCAGAAGCAAATTAAATTGTCAAGGGCAACAAATTGAAGGAGTAGTAAACGTGCATTTTTTGAGGATCAAATCAAAATGCAACATATGAAGACGCATAGGAGCAAATTAAAATTGGACAGCAAGAGATAACGGAAGTAATGCACAGCAAGGGAAAAATCACGCAAAAGCTCACACACAGGAGACAGCTAGAGAGGATTTTTAATTGACCCATGAATTAGCTACGAAGGAATGAATTAGAATAAAAACGGTGGAGAGAGCAAGCCAGAGAGTAGTGCGGCGCTTGAGCAGAGGCGCAGGCGTGAAGGCTTTGGCTGAGGCGCAGGCGTGACGACTCGGTGGCTTGCTGCGTCTGGTGTAGTGGAGAGCTGGCACTGGGCGTTAAACAAGCAGACGTTGTGGGCGTTTTGCAAAGGGGCGCATAGGGATTTAAAGAGGCAGTCCATTAAATTGTCCCATCAAGCTGCTACAGTGGAGGACACAAAAACAAGACACGCGACAGGTAACGAGGAGAGCTAGGCGAGGGCTACCAATGAGGGATTTTCGGTTGGTATTTGGAATGGGGCTGAAACTGTTTTCCGGAAAACACCCATGAAGAGCTAAACGTCCCGATACCGATTCAGAGGTAAATCGATGCCAACGACCCAAATTAAGTATTTTTTTAATTATTTTATTGTTTCTTTCTCTCATTAGAAATTGATTGTGTTATCCTATTTTAATTGATTTGGGTTTTGTTTATGGATAATCAGATTTTCGTTATTGTTCGGTTATTTGTGTATGAACCTATTAGGTTTTGTGAATTAATGATTTTAATGCATTCATTGAATTGTTAATTTCGAACCCATTGCTAGAATTTCGATATAATCCATAGTTGTTATATTGAAATTCACGAGTCGCTACTAATGATTCGTAATCATTAGGGATAATATGACCTAGGTTAAATGACGCATCATATGTAGTTGTTGCCTTGATTAATCGGTTTTCCTAATTCATAATGCTTCCGCCTAATTAAATCTAGAGATCGTATCCTAGGTTGTTAGGTGGTTAGGTTTAATTAATGATCGTATCTTGATTAAACAAAACCTACGGGAAAATTCGGGTTAATTTTTAACCCACGATTAATAGTTTCTAGGAGAGGTTAAAGAACAATAAATTAATAAAATATGCTTGATTAGGGTTTAGGCCGAGATTGAACCAAAGAATCGGATCCCTACTGAATTCCCATCATTTATCATTTTATTGCATGTTTTCTTAAATTTGTTTTTATTAGTTAGTTTTATTTTATTTTCTTCTTTGAAAAAAATTCCAAAACCCCTCGTTAGTGTAAACATCGATTAATTTTATTTCATAAACTTTACACGTACTCTCTGTGGGATCGACCTAGACTCGCCACTGCTACAGTAGTAGTCTAGTTATTTTAATTTTGATTAGTGTTACGACGCGCGGTTACTCATCCTATAAATTCACTGTCAAACATTTGAAAGGTCGTCATAATATCCTCGCTGATTATCTCTCTAAGCCTTCAAAGCCACTCTTATTTGTCTCCTCTACTTTGAAACTCCCCATTCCTCTTTATTGGCTTATGAAGTTTCCTCGTTTTGCCCGATATAGACAGGAGTTTCCTCCTTTATTCACTAAAACTCCAACCTCTGCGAAAGACTTATACCCTTCAGTTCAACTTTCCACTTCTGCACATGGGAAGGATAAAACTAAACTGTAAGAGTACATAGCTACTCTCACTACTGAATCTCTTGCAGATAATTCCAATTCTCTTTCAGAGAAAACTGAAGCAGATAGCAATACATCTGAAGTTAATACAACATCATCTCGTTGTTCAAATGAGCAGTCACTTATCACATCAGAAGAACAACCCTCATCAGAGGCATCTTTTGAACCAGTCTCATCTTCGACTGATGAATCAGCTAACTTTGCTGATCTTTCAGAATTATCTAACGTTCTGATGACAATGCCTTAGTATATTGAAGAATCAGTAATCAGTAAAGCTGAATCCACAGGTACTGAACCTTTCAGGCCTGAACCTGCACCTCAAGAAACACCAGCTCAGCCAGCTGCACAGGCTACAACAAAGTCTACCTCAGGTCCTTGGTTTACTTTTGATAATCTACCTCCAAAGAAATGGCGGGATAGACTTCATGAGTTCGGTGCATGGATTGATCTACAAATGACCAGACCTAATCATCCTCTTCTATATATTTTGTCTGAATTTACATCAAGATTTACTGGTACTTTGAAAGACTGGTGGCAAAGTGTTAGTGAGTGTCAACGTCTTCAGTAGATACAAGTTACAATTGCTGGAGCACTACTTGGCATAATTCACAAGGAATTTATTGGTGACTTCCAGTTGATTGACAAGCAGATCCGTCAGGAGTATTTTGCAATGAAATGATGTTCTCTTGATAAGCGTGATATCCAAAAGCATTACAAATGCATGACGGAAAGGTATTATCTCTTGAATGGATGGAATGATGTTAACTTGCGATACACATTTATATCATCCCTTTCAGATGAAATACGGCCAGAACTTCAATGGACCATAGTTTCTCTTCAAAGAGATATGTCAACAATTTCTCTTGAAGAAATCTATCAGCTTTCTATAGCTTTTCTTGACAAATTATGTTATCAGCATACTTTGTTCAAGAATATCCTTAAGGGAGGTCCAGTGTAATGTGCATGAACCTGAGTTAGTTCAATCCATGCACCGAACTCATGAAGTCTATCCCGCTATTTCTTTGGAGGTAGATCATCAAAAGTAAACCAAGGACCTGAGGTAGGCTTGGTTGTAGCCTGTGCAGCTGGCTAAGCTGGTGTTTCTTAAGGTGCAGTTTCAGGCTTGAAAGGTTCAGTACCTGTGGATTCAGCTTCACTGATTACTGGTTCTACAGTATACTGAGGCATTGTCATCAGAACATTAGATAATCCTGAGAGATCAGCAAAGTTAGCTTATTCATCAGTCGAAGATGAGACTGGTTCAAAAGATGCCTCTGATGAGGGTTGTTCTTCTGATGCGATGAGTGACTGCTCATCTGAACAACTAAATGGTGTTGCAGTAACTTCAGATGTATTACTATCCGCTTCAGTTTTCTCTGAAAGAGAACTGGAATTATCTACAAGAGATTCAATAGTGAGAGTAGCTATGTACTCTGGCAGTTTAGCTTTATCCTTCCCATGTGCAGAAGTGGAAGGTTGAACTGGTGGTGGAGATTCTGGAGGTGTACGTATCTGTACTAGTTTTCTCTACTTAGGTGATGGTTCAAAAGGTGTAGAAGATGATGCTTTTGGAACCTTTGAATAATGCTCAGAAACTCGAGGTTTAGGTATACGATCAGATGTTGGCTTAGGCTTTGATCGTCGAGGCTTTTCATGAGTTGTCTGAGGATGAACATACTGTCTAATCAAAGGATAGTTAAACTTGAATAGCTTTGAATAGTCAGCTTCTTCTGGATGCCGTTGATACGAAGGAGATGGATATGATGGCTGAAGAGTTGAGAACTCTGAAGAAGATGAGCCATATACCTGTCGAGATTAAGAAGCATGCATTTCTGCTTCCATCTGCTGTACAGTCCTTTGTATCTCTTATATCATTCTTACTTTCAAGTCGAATCCTGGCTCCATGTATTGGGCTAAGATGTATAGTTGCTGAATCTGGGCTTTGTAAGATCTATACATCTTTTGTATCTGCTCTGCAACAGAATCGACTTTGTGATGAGTAGCAATATTTTGTTGACTAATTCCATCCAGCTTGGAATCAATCCTTCTTAGAACTTTGCTCTGTGCTACTGCGTTGTGTGTACGCCAGTTAAGAACTTCATCAGAAGGGTTTGATACAGGTGTATCAAGTGATGTAATTCCTGAAGCTCTGATGTAAGGGTTTGAGATAACCCGCTGTGATTCATTAGTACTCCTATATAATTGAGGAAAGTTATCCTCTTCTGTCCTTATAACCATGCAGGGCATAGGAGTAGGAGTTTGAACAGGAATTGCTGGCATAGATCTGCTAAATCCTTTAGTAGATCTGCATGTTGTAGACGACCTGAGCATCTCCCTTAAAGACTTTGGTCTGGATCTTTCTATTAGCAACAAAAGACCATTATGATCGTCTTCATCTGGATCCTCATCTTGGTGAGGATAATCACGAGAAGGTAAGCACCGAGATTTAGGCTTGGATTTCTTCTTCCTTCTTCGTTGATATCTTGGATCATCGTCATCTGTGTCTGACTCAGGATTGAGACAAATTTCACAGTCTTGTTCGCACATTGATGAGTCGACATCCCATACAAAGTGTCCACGATAATGACTTACATAGACTGGATCTCCATTGGATTTGAAATAATGAATTGGAGGACCATCTTCGCTTTCTGTATGAGAGAATACGAGCTGGATCTTAAGGCTTGTTGCCCCAAATGATAGATCTGGTAGATCTTATTGTTCAATGGGCTGGATCATCAGGATTGAGCCTGATATATGGACCAAGCATTTCGTCGCTAGGTCTGGTGTAGATGGATCTGACTGAACCATCTCTCACAATCTGCAGAATCGGAGGAGTCGTTGTATGAAAAGAGTGTTGATGAGGCGCATGGAATACCTTCTGGTAGTTGGTAATCCATTCTATTAGCATCACCTTCTCAAGCTCTTGTGCGGGTAAATGCTTCGAGATCTAGATGATGGTTATCTGATTATTAGCAACATCAGCAACCATGTATAAGGCATCCAAAGTAGAATTTGGAAAGTTTATGTCCAAGGCATGATTCTGAAGACGTTAGATCATCTGGTGATGAAATGTAGCCATAATGGCTGTAGGATCTTGATCTGCTCCAGTGATCTGAATCTGAACCTGAAGTCGTTCAGATAGGGTAGGATCATCCAACCTGATGTTAAAATCATGTGCTATGGTCAAAATAACACTCCCTCTGTCAAGAGTTGTCAGTAAGGTACCAACAAGTGCATTTTGGTACGTTGTGTAGGCAGAGTCAAGAAGGGATATCCTGGCTGTTGCAGGAATACCTTTTCTTCCATGTAGAGTAAGAACAAGTCGTATAACCCCCATATGAAGATGTGTATATTGTTGTTCCCTCCATAAGGCGATCAGCTCCTTAGGGATTTCAAGCTTTACGTACTATTCTGCAATTGTAGATCTGAGACCACACTGTTCCAGTTTGAAACTTTAGATGATTTCCTTCACACGAGGTCTAAAAGTAGATAACACACTCCTAATCCTTCTCGTCCAAGAATGGTCATGAGAATATATGTTGTAAGGACTAAACAAAGGTAAAGAAGAATATATGTTGTAAGGACTAAGCAAAGGTAAAGAAGAATATATGTTGTAAGGACTAAGCAAAGGTAAAGAAGACTCACAAACACGGTTTTCTGCAGGCACGTGAGTAATTTCAACAAGATTTTCTATTTTTTGTGATAAAATACGCTTAACACCCTTAGGCAACTGGCTAAAGACAAACTAGAAGATAAATGAACTGGATATGAAGAAGTTTCCATAATTCTTATGCAACTCCCTTCTTACTCCCTTTCTTTTTTTCTATTATCAATGGTTCCCCTCTCTGAAAAAGATGCGAAGGTGCTATGTTCCCAAGTTTTCCATAAACAATAATGAAAAATTAAGCGAGGAGTCGAATAACTCCAAGGGGTACACAGGCGTTTACGGCATTACCGTCTATACCTGACCACTCATAGACAAAACAACAGGAAAGGATTCCCGTCTTTGAACTGGATGGTTCTGATACCTCAGTGGCTTGTATTTTATCACTAGACGTTTCTTTCTACGTTTCTGTTCAGAACGCTTATTGACATAGAACGCTTGGCAAGCCCAATCCTACTTTGTGGGCTCAATCAATCCCTGCCGCAATAACACGGCACACTCATCTTGTGCTAGCTTCAAGTCATCTAGTCGTACGATCATGAAGCCCAACATTCTATCAGCAGAAGCATAGACTTCTCATGAAGAATACTTTACTACAACTGATGGGAATTTATTCAAGATTAGGTTAAGAACAAAAAGTAGAATTGGCATTAGCTTCTTTCCTCAGTGTACAGTTTGGACTAAAGTACTTGGAAGCAATCTACCAGGCCCAGATCTCTTAATTAGAATGGATGTCTACTATAAAGCCCGACATTTATAGATCCTACCCACAGGCCTCAAGTATTGAAACCTTATGAGTCCATACACTGATCTAAAAAATGTGTTTGAACTAACTCAGATTCTTGCACATTACACTGGACTTCGAGATAAACCGTTGAGCTACTGTCTAGAGTCTTATGCACAGTTTACTCATCCAAATCCTCTATGGAAGAATCCAAAATTTTTCATAAGTCTGCCATTTAAGAAGAATGAGGATATCAATCCTACTAAAGCCACACATCCAGGAATGAATCCTGATGACTTGAAGCTAGCACAAGTTAAGTGTGCCATATTATTGCAGCAATGATTGATTGAACCCACAAAGTCAGATTGGGCTTGTCGAGCGTTCTATGTCAATAAGCATTCAGAACAAAAACGTGGAAAGAAACATCTAGTGATAAACTAAAAGCCACTGAATGCATTCCTGCAGGATGACAAGTTTCCTTTGCCCAAAATAAGTGCACAGGTACTACTTCTTAAGGAAGCTTTTATATGTTCAAAGTTCGATTTGAAAGCAAGATTTTGGCAATTTGGTATTCACCCAACAGAACGTTATAAGACTGCATTCTGCATTCTCAATGCTCAGTACCAATGGACTGTGATGCCCTTTGGATTAAAGGTTGGTCCATCACTGTTTCAAAAGTCCATTACAAAAATCTATGAGCCTATCCTTAACAGTACCTTGATTTATATCAATGACATCTTATTGTTTTCAAAGACCCATGAGGACCATTAGGCCCTTCATTAAAGATTTTTGAACCTAACCCAACAATATGTGATAATGCTTTCGGCCTCAAAAAATAATATTGGTACAACAGAAATAGAATTTCTTGGGATGTAATTCAAGGATAGATTCTACCAGCCAGGCCCACATATTGCAAAAGAGTTACTGCAATTTTCAGATGAAAATCTCTCTGTAAAACAGATTCAATAGTTTCTTGGAATTGTCAATTATATCTAAGATTTCTTTCCACATGTGGCAGCCTTCACATCAAGCTTATCTAAGCTCTTACGTAAGAATCCACCACTGTGGCGAAAAGAACAAGCAACAGCTGTCAAGCATATGAAGCAGCTCTGATAGAAGATTTCACCTTTGAAACTTTCTGATTCGAGATTATCTCTCTCTCATACAGATGTTGTTTATACCTTTGTAGATACCATAGCATTATCTACACTCCTTCAATAACACCCACCTTGGCCTCCAGATACTTTTTCTTCCTATAAGTATCTTTCTTTTCGTCGGCCTATTAACTTCAATGAGTTTTCTAGTTCTTTGCTTTATTCTCAGTAAAAACACAAAAAGATTTCTAGCATTTCTTTAGATTTTACTCAATTTTGTAGAATGGCTAGTCCACCTCTTCTTGCTTTAACTAAGAAAGCTTTTCCTTCGATATCTAGTCAACCTTCTAGCATTTCTGAAGTTGCCTCACTTGCACGTAGTAGTCTTTTCTATTACTTACATCTTTAGTTGCTTGAACATTCTTCTACTGGTCGTCCTACTATGTTCAACATCAAAGCACCTTACCTTAATGTGACTCTTCTCCAAGATCCGATATCTGAAAATACATTATGGTATTTCTGGGCACTTTCTGCCCTTTATGCTTGTGCTTTTACAGTCTCTCCACTTCAACTGTATCAACATCTCTGTGATCCTAATAATGGAAGCTCATTATTATGGACGTTACTAGAATGGTTTCAACCATTAGGTCAATGGAAGCATCAATGTTCTATTATGATTGATCAACATCGTCTGTGGACATCCTCTGCTAGACGACAAACAACTCAATGCTTCTTCATTGTTCATCGACCACACAAAGAATCTCATACTAGTTTGCTTTATACAGAGTCACGTGTCCAGTTTTGACATGCATCCTTATATTGGACACGTCATCAGAAAGGTATGTTAAAATGTTTAAAAAATGTTCTTAAGGAGCTTAACCGCTTTTCAACTCCACCAGTATTGACTACCTCTATTGGATCATACCCTGGAGAATTTATGCCTGGTGAATCAGAAGCACCAAAAGTTGATATTCTTGGTTCCAATAGTCCTAAGTATGATACAGAGTCAGAAGACATTACAAGATTAGTCTCTGACATAGCAGGACCTTCTTAACCTTATAATCCAAAATTTCAAGATGCTCAAAATCCTAATGAAGATATCCCAAGCATCTCTGATTCTGAACCTGACCACCTCCTGCATCAATTTCATCAAGTTGAGTTCAGTTATAGCAAAAGAAAGAGACATTCACCAGCTAATACTAATGACTCAAGTGATCCAGATTCTCCATCTAATCTTCAGTCATGGCACGAACCTATTAGTGACAAATAAGTTTTTGGACTCATGGATCAATTATGTGATAAGATATGGAGTGACATCTGTCCAGACCTCACTTCAAAGTAAGCATGTGACACAACAACTAACATGATGAAAGATGGGTTTCACACATCACCTTCAACAACTATTGAAGATTCCATCTTATCATCTTCATAATTCACCTTTTTGTAAAGTAGTATTGTTTACTACTGTTTACTTTTGACTTTGTAAAAGTTAGGTGAATTATTGTCTTCCTTTACTAAAGTAGATTCCTTGACGATAAGGTTAGGTATGCTTTAGTTAAAGCTGTAATCATGTTGTTTCTAGGATAGTTTACATTTCTATCCCTCGCTTCGCTCATAAAACCAGGGTTTGTTTAGCTTGTAATAGACGAAGCTTTAGTTTGATAAATATTGGAAAATGAAGAATCCTTTCCTCAACTAGTATCTTTTCTCTTCTTTGAAACCTGTCAACCCTTTTTATCATCTATCCTCTGAGTAAAGATTACAGAGACGAGTATCCTCTACACTTGCCTTATATAAGGATCTTGTGTATCAGAAAATCTATGACAGTCTGGAAGAACTGTTTGCTTCTAAACATTTCCACTGTCTTGAGTCAGAAGCATTAACGAGGAATGAAGAGTAAGAGTATGTGAGTGAAGTAGGGAATCCTAATAGGCGTGAGCAGTAAGTCCCGTGCAAGCCAAGTGAGGGCATTGAGGGGTATAAGTCTCCGATAACTGGACACCTAAATCCAATAGCCTTAATGGGCTGATTATATTTATCGTGTTGAAAGATCTAGATATAGGCATATGGTCGTTGTACTAGAGTACAATCTATCTTCATACATGTCTGCTGTAACATGTACAATGGATCATCACTGGTAGAGGCTGATGATTGTAATGATTCTTCTTCATCTGTTGACACAGAGATAGCAAACTGTGTATCACTATCCTCACTAGAATGTTCTTCTAGCAAATCCTCAATGTTGTTATGAGGATGAATATGCAAAAGTTTTTCAAGTTTCTCTAGGAACTTGGCATCTTTCTTGGTTGCCTTAGGACAGTTGTTCACTAAGTGCTCCAAGTTTCCACAGACAAAACATAAAAGTCTTCCCTTCTGTCGATGTGATGATTTTTTGAAGAACCTCATACGTCTATACTTGTTGCTCCTATTCTTCATTTTGAAGTTTTACTTACAAGGCTTCTTGCCTTCCTTCCTGTGGAACTTCTTTCTATGTCTCCTTTCATAGTAGACTTGAGATTGATGAGCTTTCTTGTTGTTGTAGACGACCTGCATCTACTAGATCCTTCAGTAGATCTGCATGTTATAGACGACCTGCATCCGCTAGATCCTTCAGTAGATCTGCATGTTGTAGATGACCTGAGCATCTCCCTTAGAGACTTTAGTCTGGATCTTTCTATTAGCAACAAAAGACCATTATGATCGTCTTGATTTGGATCCTCATCTTGGTGAGGATAATCACGAGAAGGTAAGCACCGAGATTTAGGCTTCGATTTCTTCTTCCTTCTTCGTGGATATCTTGGATCATCGTCATCTGTATCTGACTCAGGATTGAGACAGATCTCACAGTCTGGTTCGCACATGGATAGGTCGGCATCCCATACAAAGTGTCCACGATGATGACTTATATAGATTGGATCTCCATTGGATTTGAAATAGTAGATTGGAGGACCATCTTTACCTTCCGTATGAGAGAATACGGGTTGGATCTTAAGGCTTGTTGCCCCAAATGATAGATCTGGTAGATTTGATTGTTCAATGGGCTGGATCATCAGGATTGAGCCTGATGTAGATGGACCAAGCCTGTTGTCGCTAGGTCTGGTGTAGATAGATCTGATTGAACCATCTCTCAGAGTCTGCAGAATCGGAGGAGTCGTTGTATGAAAAGAGTGTCGACGAGGCGCGTGGAATACCTTCTGGTAGTTGGTAATCCGTTCTGTTGGCATCAACTTTTCAAGCTCCTGTGCAGGTAACTGCTTCGAGATCTGGATGATTGTGGTCTGATTATTAGCAACATCAGCAACCATGTATAAGGCATCCGAAGTAGAATTTGGAAAGTTTATGTCCAATGCATGATTCTGAAGACGATAGATCATCTGGTGATAACATGCTCTAGTGATCTGAATCTGAACCTGAAATCGTTCAGATAGGGTAGCATCATCCAACCTGATGTTGAAATCAGGTGCTATAGTCAAAATAACACTCCCTCTGTCAAGAGTTGTCAGCAAGGTACCGACAAGTGCATTTTGGGACATTGTGTAAGCAATGTCAAGAAGGGATATCCTGGCTGTTGCAGTAATTCCTTTTTTTCCATGTAGAGTAAGAACAAGTCGTATAACCCCCACATGAAGATGTGTATATTGTTGTTCCCTCCATAAGGCGATCAGCTCCTTAGGGATTTCAAGCTTTACGTATTGTTCTGCAGTTGTAAATCTGAGACCACACTATTCTAGTTTGGAACTTTGGATGATTTCCTTCACACGAGGTCTAGAAGTAGATAACACACTCCTAATACTTCTTGTCCAAGAACGTTTACGAGAATGTATGCCGTAAGGACTAAGCAAAGGTAAAGAAGACTCACAAACACAGTTTTCTACAAGCGCATGAGTAATTTCAACAAGATTTTCTATTTTTTGATAAAACACACTTAACACCCTTAGGTAAACTGGCTAAAGACAAACTAGAAGACAAATGAACTGGATCTGAAGAAGTTTCCATAATTCTTATGCAACTCTCTTCTTACTCCCTTTCTTTTTTCATATTATCAACGGTTCCCACTCTGAAAAAGATGTGAAGGTGCTATGTTCCCAAGTTTTCCACAAGCAGTAGTGAAAAACTAAGCAAGGAGTAAGTTTACGGCGTTACCGTCTATACCTGACCACTCATAGACAAAACAACAGGAAAGGGTTCACGTCTTTGAACTAGATGGCTCTGATACCACTCGTAAGCTCTCCGGTCCATTAGAGAGTAGACACAAGGAATATAACCTTTCTGGCTAACCCTCACAAGGCTAACTCACTGATCTAAACCACTCACTGGTTGAAGACATCGACTAACCAAAGTCGGATTGGAAGTGTGTATTACAACGTAGGTGTCTAGTTATCGCAGACTTACACCCCTCAATGCCCTCACCTAGCTTAGACGGGACTTACTGCTCACGCCTCTTAGGATTCCCTACTTAACTCACATACTCTTACTCTTCATTCCCCGTTAATGCTTCTGACTCAAGGCAGTGGAAATGTTTAGAAGCAAACAGTTCACTCGTAAGCTCTCTGGTCCGTTAGAGAGTAGACATAGGGATTATGACCTTTCTGACTAACCCTTACAAGGCTAACTCACTGATCTAAACCACTTACTGGTTAAAGACATCGACTAACCAAAGTCGGATTGGAAGTGTGTATCACAACGTAGGTGTCCAGTTATCGGAGACTTACACCCCTCAATACCCTCACCTGGCTTACATGGGACTTACTGCTCACGCCTCTTAGGATTCCCTACTTCACTCACACACTCTTACTCTTCATTCCCCGTTAATGCTTCTGACTCAAGAAAGCAGAAATGTTTAGAAGCAAACAGTTCTTCCAGACTGTCATAAATTTTATGATACACAAGATCCTTACATAAGGCAAGTGTAGAGCATACTCATCTCTGCAATCTTTACTCAGAGGATAGATGATAAAAGGGTTAAAAGGTTTCAAAGAAGAGAAACGATACTAGTTGAAGAAAGGATTCTTCATTTTCCAATATTTTTCAAATCAAAGCTTTGTATGTTACAAGCTAAACAAGCCCTGCTTTTATAAGCGAAGTGAGGGATAGAAATATAAACTATCCTAGAAACAACATGATTACAGCTTTAACTAAAGCATACCTAACCTTATCGTCAAGGAATCTACTTTAGTAAAGGAAGACAATAATTAACCTAACTTTTACGAAAGTCAAAAGTAAACAGTAGTAAACAGTACTACTTTACAAAAAGGTGAATTATGAAGATGATAAGATGGAATCTTCAATAGTTGTTGAAGGTGATGTGTGGAACCCATCTTTCATCATGTTAGTTATTGTCTCATATGCTTACTTTAAAGTAAGGTCTGCACAGATGTCACTCCATATCTTATCACATAATTGATCTATGAGTTCAAAAACTTATTTGTCACGAATAGGTTCGTTCCATGACTGAAGATTAGATGGAGAATCTGGATCACTTGAGTCATCAGTATTAGCTGGTGAATGTCTCTTTATTTTGCTATAACTGAACTCAGCTTGATGAAATTGATGCAGGACGTGGTCAAGTTCAGAATCAGAGATGCTTGGGATATCTTCATTAGGATTTTGAGCATCTTGAAATTCTGGATTATAAGGTTAAGAAGGTCCTGCTGTGTCAGAGACTAATCTTGTGATGTCTTCTGACTTTGTATCATACTCACGACTATTGGAACCAGGAATATCAACTTCTGGTGCTCCTGATTCACCAGGCATAAATTCTCCAGGGTATGATCCAATAGATGTAGTCAATACTGGTGGAGTTGAAAAGTGGTTAAGCTCCTTAAGAACATTTTTTAAACATTTTAACACACCTTTATGATGACGTGTCCAATATAAGGATGCATGCCAAAACTGGACACGTGGCTCAGTATAAAGCAAACTAGTATGAGATTCTCTGTATAGTCGATGAACAATGAAGAAGCATTGAGTCGTCTGTCATCTAGCAGAGGATGTACACAGACAATGTTGATCAATCACAATAGAACATTGATGCTTCCATTGACCTAATGGTTGAAACCATTCCAGTAATATCCATAATAATGAGCTTCCCTTATTAGGATCACAGAGATGTTGATACAGTTGAAGTTGAGAGACTGTAAAAGCACAAACATAAAGGACAGAAAGTGCCCAGAAATACTATAATGTATTTTCAGATACCGGATATTTGAGAAGAGTCACATTAACGGAAGATGCTTTGATGTTGAGCATAGTAGGAAGATCAGCAGAAGAATGTTCAAGCAAGTAAAGATGCAAGTAATAGAAAAGACTACTACGTGCAAGTGAGGCAACTTCAGAGAGGTTAGAAGGTTGACTAGATATTGAAGGAAAAGCTTTCTTAGTTAAAGCAAAAAGAGGTGGACTAGCCATTCTACAAAATTGAGTAGAACCTAAAGAAATGCTAGAAATCTTTTTGTGTTTTTGTTGAGAATAAGGCAAAGAACTAGAAAACTCACTGAAGTTAATAAGCCGACGAAAAGAAGGATACTTATAGGAAGAAAAAGTATCTGGAGGCCAAGGTGGGTGTTGTTAAAGGAGTGTAAATAATGCTATGGTATCTATAAAGGTATAAACAACATCTGTCTGAGAGAGAGATAATCTCGGATCAGAAAGTTTCAAAGCTGAAATCATCTAACAGAGTTGTTTCATATGCTTGACAGCTGTTATTTGTTCTTCTCCCCATGGTAGTGGATTCTTACATAAGAGCTTAGATAAGCTTGACGTAAAGGCTACTATATGTGGAATGAAATCTCGGATATAATTGACAATTCCAAGAAACTGTTGAAACTGTTTTACAAAGAGATTTTCATATGAAAATTGCAGTAAATCTTTTGCAATATGTGTGCCTAGCTGGTAGAATCCACCATTGAATTGCATCCCAAGAAATTCTACTTCTGTTGTACCAATAGTTCTTTTCAAGGCCGAAAGCATTATCCTATACTATTAGGTTAGGTCCAAAAATCTTTGAAAAAGGGCCTGATGTTCCTCATGGGTCTTTGAAAACAGTAAGATGTCATCGATGTAATTCAAGGAACTATTGAGGATAGGCTCATAAATTTTTGCAATGGACTTTTCAAACAGTGATGGAGCAACCTTTAATCCAAAGGGCACCATAGTCCATTGACACTGAGCATTGGGAATGCAGAATGTAGTCTTATAACGTTCTGTTGGGTGAATACCCAATTGCCAAAATCCTGCTTTCAAATCAAACTTTGAAAATATAAAAGCTTCATTGAGAAGTAGTACTTGTGTACTTATTTTAGGCAAAGGAAACTTGTCATCCTGTAGGAATGCATTCAGTGGCTTGTAGTTTATCACTAGACGTTTCTTTCCACGTTTCTGTTATGAACGCTTATTGACATAAAACGTTTGGCAAGCCCAATCTGACTTTGTGGGCTCAATCAATCCTTGCTGCAATAACACAGCACACTCATCTTGTGCTAGCTTCAAGTCATCAGGATTCATTCCTAGATGTGTGGCTTTCATAAGATTGATATCCTTATTCTTCTTAAATGGTAGACTTATGAAAAAGTCTGCATTCTTTCATAGAGGATTTGGATGAGTAAATTGTGCATGAGACTCTAGACAGTAGCCCAACAGTTTATCTTGAAGTCCAGTGTAATGTGCAGGAACCTGAGTTAGTTCAAACACATTCTTTAGATCAGTGTATGGACTCATAAGGTTTCAATACCTGAGGCCTGTGGGTAGGATCTGTAAATGTCAGGCTTTACAGTAGACATCCATTCCAATTAAGCGATCTGGACCTGGTAGATTGCTTCCAAGTACTTTAGTCCAAACTGTACACTGAGGAAAGAAGCGAATGCCAATTCTGCTTCTTGTTTTTAACCCAATCTTAAATGAATTCCCATCAGCTGCAGTAAAGTATTCTTCATGAGAAGTCTATGCTTCTGCTAATAGAATGTTGGGCTTCATGATCGTACAACTAGATCCTGCATCCATAAATCCAATAGCCTTAATGGGCCAATCATATTTGTCATACTGAAAAATCTGGATATGGACATACGATCGTTGTACTGGAGTACAATCTATCTTCATACATGTCTGCTGTAACATGTACAATGGATCATCACTGGTAGATGTTGATGATTGTGATGATTCTTCTTCATTTGTTGACACAGAGACAGCAAACTATGCATCACTATCCTCACTAGAATGTTCTTCTCGTAACTCCTCAATGTTGTTATGAGGATGAATAAGCAAAAGTTTTTCAAGTTTCTCCAGGAACTTGGCATCTTTTCTGGTTGCCTTAGAACAGTTGTTCGCTAAGTGCTCCAAGCTTCCACAGACAAAACATCAAAGTCTTCCCTTCTGTCGATGTGATGATTTTTTGAAGAACCTCATACGTCTGTACTTATTGCCCCTGTTCTTCATTTTGAAGTTTTTCTTCCAAGGCTTCTTGCCTTCCTTCCTGTGGAACTTCTTTCTATGTCTCCTTTTATAGTAGACTTGAGATTGATGAGCTTTCTTGCTACTATAGCACTTAAAAGTCTTTTCATCTTTGCACTTGATTTGGAGATAAGGCCTCTTGCAAACTTGCTTCAGAATTGGACCCCTTAAGGATATTCTTGAACAAAGTATGCTGATCATATAATTTGTCAAGAGAAGCTATAGAAAGCTGATAGATTTTTTCAAGAAAAATTGTTGACATATCTCTTTAAAGAGAACCTATTGTCCTTTGAAGTTCCGGCTATATTTCATCTGAAAGGGATGATATAAATGTGTATCGCAAGTTAACGTCATTCCATTCATTCAAGAGATAATACATTTCCGTCATAAGTTTGTAATGCTTTTAGACATCACGCTTATCAAAAGAACAGCATTTCATTGCAAAATACTTCTGACAGATCTGCTTGTCAATCAACTGGAAGTCACCAATAAATTTCTTGTGAATTATGCCAAGTAGTGCTCTAGCAGTTGTAACTTGTATATACTGAAGACGTTGATACTCACTAACACTTTGCCACCATTGTCGCAAAGTACCAGTAAATCTGGATGTAAATTCAAACAAAATATCCGGAAGAGGATGATTAGGTTTGGTCATTTGTAGATCAATCCATGCACCGAACTCATGAAATCTATCCTGCCATTTCTTTGGAGGTAGATCATCCAAAGCAAACCAAGGACCTGAGGTAGGCTTGGTTGTAGCTTGTGCAGCTGGCTAAGCTAGTGTTTCTTGAGGTGCAAGTTCAGGCTTGAAAGGTTCAGAACCTGTGGATTCAGCTTCACTGGTTACTGGTTCTTCAGTATACTGAGGCATTGTCATCAAAACATTAGATAATTCTGAGAGGTCAGCAAAGTTAGCTGATTCATCAGTCGAAGATGAGACTGTTTCAAAAGATGCCTCTGATGACAGTTGTTCTCCTGATGCGATTAGTGACTGCTCATCTAAACAACTAAATGGTGTTGCAGTAACGTCAGATGTATTACTATCCGCTTCAGTTTTATCTGAAAGAGAACTGGAATTATCTGCAAGAGATTCAATAGTAAGAGTAGCTATGTACTCTAACAGTTTAGCTTTATCCTTCCCATGTGTAGAAGTGGAAGGTTGAACTGGTGGTGGAGATTCTGGAGGTGTACGTATCTGTACTGGTTTTCTCTACTCAGGTGATGGTTCAAAAGGTGTAGAAGATGATGCTTCTGGAACCTTTGAATAATGCTCAGAAACACGAGGTTTAGGTATACGATCAGATGTTGGCTTTGGCTTTGATCGTTAAGGCTTTTCATGAGTTGTCTGAGGATGAACATACTATCTAATCAAAGGATAGTTAAACTTGAATACCTTTGAATAGTCAGCTTCTTCTGGATACCGTTGATACGAAGGAGATAGATATGATGGCTGAAGAGTTGAGAACTCTGAAGAAGATGAGCCATATACCTGTCCAGATTGAGAAGCATGCATGTCTGCTTCCATCTGCTGTACAGTCCTTTGTATCTCTTGTATCTTTCTTACTTTCAAGTCGAATTATGGCCACATGTATTGGGCTGAGATGTATTGGCGAAGTTCAACATCAAGTTGTTGAATCTGGACTTTGTAAGATCTATACATCTTTTGTATTTGTTCCATAACAAAATCGACTTTGTGATGAATAGCAATATTTTGTTGACTAATTCCATTCGACTTGGAATCAATCCTTCTTAGAACTTTATTCTGTGCTACTGCGTTGTGTGTATGCCAGTTAAGAGCTTCATCAGAAGGGTTTGATACAGGTGTACCATATGATGTAATTCCTGAAGCTCTGATGTAAGGGTTTGAGATAACCCGCTATGATTCATTAGTACTCCTAGATAATTGAGGAAAGTTATGCTCTTCTGACCTTATAACCATGCAGGGCATAGGAGTAGGAGTTTGAACAGGATTTGCTAGCATAGATCTGCTAGATCCTTCAGTAGATCTGCATATTGTAGACGACCTGAGCATCTCCCTTAGAGACTTTGTCTGAATCTTTCTATTTGCAAAAAAAGACCATTACGATCGTCTTGATCTGGATCCTCATCTTGGTGAGGATAATCAGGAGAAGGTAAGCACCAAGATTTAGGCTTGGATTTCTTCTTCCTTCTTCGTTGATATCTTGGATCATTGTCACCTGTGTCTGACTTAAGATTGAGATAGATCTCACAGTTTGATTCCCACATGGATGGGTCGACATCCCATACAAAATGTCGACAATGATGACTTACATAGACTGGATCCCCATTAGATTTGAAATAATTGATTGAAGGATCGTCATTACCTTCTATATGAGAGAATACGGGCTGGATCTTAAGGTTTGTTGCCCCAAATGATAGATCTGGTAGATCTAATTGTTCAATGGGCTAGATCATCAGGATTGAGCCTGATATAAGTGGACCAGGCGTGTTGTTGCTAGGTCTGATGTAGATAGATCTAACTGAACCATCTCTCAGAGTCTGCAGAATCGAAGGAGTCATTGCATGAAAAGAGTGTCGATGAGACGCGTGGAATACCTTCTGGTAGTTGGTAATCCATTCTGTTGGCATCAATTTTTTAAGCTTTTGTGTAGGTAACTGCTTTGGGATCTGGATGATTGTTGTCTGATTATTAGCAACATCAGCAACCATGTATAAGGCATCCAAAGTAGAATTTGGAAAGTTTATGTCCAAGGCATGATTCTGAAGACAATAGATCATCTGGTGATGAAGTGTAGCCATAATGGCTGTAGGATCTTGATCTGCTTCAGTGATCTGAATCTGAGCCTGAAGTCGTTCAGATAAGGTAGGATCATCCAACTTGATGTTAAAATCAGGTGCTATGGTCAAAACAACACTCTCTCTGTCAAAAGTTGTCAGCAAGGTACTAACAAGTGCATTTTGGTACGTTGTGTAGGCAGTTTCAAGAAGGGATATCCTGGCTGTTGCAGTAATTCCTTTTCTTCCATGTAGAGTAAGAACAAGTCATATAGCCCCCACATGAAGATGTGTATATTCTTGTTCCCTCCACAAGGCGATCAGCTCCTTAAGGATTTCAAGCTTTACGTACTGTTCTGCAGTTGTAAATCTGAGATCACACTGTTACAGTTTGGAATTTTGGATGATTTCCTTCACACGAGGTCTAGAAGTAGATAACACACTCCTAATACTTCTCGTCCAAGAACGGTCACGAGATTATATGCTGTAAGGACTAAGCAAAGGTAAAGAAGACTCACAAACACAATTTTCTACAAGCACATGAGTAATTTCAGTAAGATTTTCTATTTTTTGTGATAAAACACGCTTAACACCCTTAGGCAAACTGGCTAAAGACAAACTAGAAGATAAATGAACTGGATCTGAAGAAGTTTCCATAATTCTTATGCAACTCTCTTCTTACTCCCTTTCTTTTTTCCTATTATCAATGGTTCTCCCCTCTGAAAAAGATGCGAAGGTGCTATGTTCCCAAGTTTTCCACAAGTAGTAGTGAAAAACTAAGCGAGGAGTCGAATAACTCCAAGGGATACGTAGGTGTTTACGGCGTTACCATCTATACCTGACCACTCATAGACAAAACAACAGGAAAGGGTTCCCGTCTAATTAAATTGAAAAAGAAGGTATAAATAAGGATAATCAATCTGATTCTACCCCCGAGGCTACTATGGTTGATTATAGTTTAGGAAGTAATGTTTTTTGGTTATTGAAGGCAAACAACGATCCAAAGATGAATGGATCCTAGACTCCAGTTGTACTTTTCATATGTATCCTGATGCAACTCACCAAGGCAATGGAGACTTGAGGATGCCCATGAGTCCATTTATAAGGTCACGCTCCAACAAGCTCAAGGCACAATTTCAGATTTATGCACAAGCTTTTGTTTCACAAGAACTTCAAGAAATTTTGTTGATCAAGCTTGGGGAAGAGCTTAGGGACACACCTAAGTGTATATGCATATTGGAGGCATCAAACCAAGAAGGCTAACACTTAGCCAATTTTCACAAGCACAAGTCTAATCAATGAGCTTGGGCTTATTTTGTCTTATAAAAGGCATGTGGACTTCTTTTAGGCTTTGTCATGGGCTGATTTGTCTCAAGTGT